>JARACY010002317.1:0-44247 GCA_029255725.1 Scrobipalpa atriplicella | reverse complement strand
AAAAAGCTAGGGTCCTTCCATACTGAACTGGGAGCGATAGAAAAACATAGAATGTTCTAGCTGCCCTTGCTTGCTAAAATTTAAGATAAAAAGATAAAGAAATTTTTTGCACACAGAAGTATTCATACAACACAACAGATAACACAAAGACAAGTACAACACAGGCGGCCTTATTGCTAAGGTAGCAATTTAATTTGGGTCATAGGCTGTTATCCTGTCACAACTTCGATACACATCAACATTAATTTTTCAGACGTAGCGAAATCGCCTTTTACTAGGTTTTTCTCTCTGCCTACACCGAATGGGATACAGGCGTGACTGTTTTGTATGTAAGTAAGTAGTGTTGATGGGATAGCCCCGGGGAAATGAACTAAATGTAACTCTTATACACTTAGGTTGTTAAAAAGGGTGTTGAAAAAGATAATATACTTAGAGGGTTTAGGTGATTTGATGACAACATGTAAATTCAGAAACAAATTATGTGGTCTAATGATCTGAGCTTATTTTAACACCCTGTATATTTTGTGGCTTTGTTAAATAACAGGTAGCCATTGGCATACGGGTATTTGCACATGTGCTAAAATATAGTTGTGTAACATATTTTTCCCTAATGTGAAAATAAAAACTGACTCTCTACATAATCAAACTGTAATTATATGGGTAGGAGCATTTTTTGTGGACGATTGCAATACTAAAACTACGATTTTTTAAGACTTTACTTAGTTTAGTTTAGTTTAGTTTATTTATTCATAAAAATATCATTTACATGTCAATGTCAACTTAGCCTTGCATCTGAAGTAAATATGTTTTACATTTCGACGATAGTTTTGCCCGATGGTGTAGTCTGTAGTGGATAGGGCCGCTTACTCCTGTGAGGGGGTCGTATTTAGAACACCACCAATGTGTTTTTCGGTTTTCGAATTTCGTAATGTAAGTTTATTCGGCGCTTTTACGGTGAAGGAAAACATCGTGAGGAAACCTGCACACACTTACGAAGAAATTCAAAGGTTGTGTGTGAAGTCAACCAATCCGTACTGGGCCCACGTTGAGTAAGGCCCGATCGCCCTATTCAGTGTAGGCTCGTGCCCCTCGGTGGGGACGTATATGAGCTGATGATGATGATGACCATAGTTTATATTTAATGAATTGTATTTTTAAGCTACGTATAGCTTACTCTATCTTCTCCTTTGCCTCAATCAGCCTAGTAATCCATAGCGAAAATAAAAAGATAAACCAACGAATTTTAATTCTAATGCCGCATAATTTTCACGACCCCTCATTAACCCAAATTCCTACACCCTCAAAAATACCTTCCTAAGTCCCAGTACAATTAGAAAATGCCTGACTTCGTAAATAAATGGTGACTCTTAGGGCAGCAACATGTAGGTTAGGTTAGGTAGGGTTTTATGCAAAGCCCGTCTAGGGGAGTACCACCCTCTTGCTTATTTCTGCCGCAAAGCAGAAGTGTTCGCACTTCTGTGTTTCGGTCTGAAGGGCAAGAGAGCCTGTGAAATTACTGGCACAAGAGACATTCCACCTTAGGTCTCACGGTGCGCAACGCATTCTGCTATTTCACTAGGATCTAGTGGGATAGTAGTAGGTGTTATCTATGCTTTGTTGCCACTGCATAAATAAAAAAAAAAAACACACCTGCGTAACTTTCGGCGCCGAACCTTGTAACGATACGCCTTCATGTTTAGGCGCATCGTCACTCCACAAATATAATATTTCTTATAAATAACTTGATTTGATAAAAATTATCTATTCGTAAAATTATAATTCCTCAAAATCGATTTGAGACATTTTGAATTTTGCGCCATTTCAGACGATATCGCATCTGAGCTCTTATTGGTCAGATAGTTGTATGACCACCGCGAGAAGAGAATCTTCAAAATAAACAAAAGTTTACAAACTTTCAGATTAGTACTTAATTGAATATTGTTCGAAAAATAACGATCATGTTCATAAATTAAAATAAACTTGAATATAGTATTTTGATTATTCAAATATGAACCAATAGCATTCAGAAATAAACTTGCTATTTTGTTAACAATATTGCTTGTTAATCCATTTAATTTAAATATTGACCATTATAAAATACGGTATAAATATTTGTCAAATTATAATAAACATAAAATACCATTAACATTAAAACGAAACAAAAATAATGTAAATCAAATGACTGACAAGTTCATTCATCACTGTCTGTAAGGATTACAGTACCTCTCCGCGTTTATCATGTATTGAGTGTGGCGAAAAAAGGAACTAACTAGACCGTCAAGATCATACAATATATAACTTCTTGTTCCATGTACATACATAGAATCGCAATACAAAATGACCCTAAGATAAAAATTCATTGTATTACGTGGAAGGTCTATTGGTTGTTCATATATTTGATATTTTCTCCGACATGCAGCGCCACACTAAAATTCATAGGATGGAGCTGGCACATTCTATACGGAATTGTTGCGAAATTTGATCAAACTTCTGACTAAATAAATGGTGGGAATTGATTAAAAAGAACGATTGTAACAATTTAATAATTTTCGACTTAATTTCTCATGTAATTTACGTAAAATCCTTAATTTTGTAATAAATGGGAAAAGCGCCATCTGTTCTCAAATTAGAATACTTTTAGGGCTAGCCTCCTAGGCTAACTTCAGGTTCGAATCCGGGAGCCAATGCTATTGATTCGTGGAGGGTAGTGTTGGAAAAATCTTGGCTGAGATTGTTGCCGTCCCTTTTTGTTCTCTTATGAGCGACAGAGACAGGTGTGAAATTCTATTGGTTAAGTCATGATTTTTGTAACTACAAATTGCTACCATTGGTTATTACTCGACGAATTATAAAAGTTTTGTTTCATTAGCGATTTTCAAGTATTCCGTGGTAATCGTAATTTTGTCGTTTTACACAGACGCTTCCTTGGAAAAACATGTGGTTGTTTCACTTTTTGGAAAGGCGCCGGGAGCGACGGTCGCAACTAGGAAGAGGCTTCTTGGTTCCAGGAAAGGCGACGGGTGCTGGTGGTGCCATGGCGTCTGCAGCTATTTATCTGGTCAGATCTTTCCTTATATTTAGTAGATACAGAATATAACAGTGCAATATAAAGTTTTGTAATCGCGTAACGTAAGAAAAAGTGTATGAGTATGAGTGTCGGTACTAAGCCGTGTCTGCCATATTGTTTCCTAGTCATTGTAATTACGTAAATGAAATTCACATTTTTCATAAGTTAGAATCTAGTAATATGCTGTTTAAGATCTGTGATATTCTGGTTCTACATCATTGTCATGTGTTTTAGCTTATCTCCGTGTACTTCTACATTTTTTACTTCGGATTGTGAGTTCTACCTACGATAATTTTATGTGTACATTTTCAGGAATTTTCCATACGTTTTATTATATTGTATCTGTGTGAAGCTGTGATTTAAGTGTACCTAATTTTAAGAAATTATACTTTGTTTGAACGAAAATAAAAGTACGGAACGGTAGGTAGTTATAACCACGACGTGCGGGTACGGAACGGTAGGTAGTACGTTGCGCGGCGCGCTTTGCCTCGTAGGTGCATTTAGTTAGAGCCTTCGGTACTCATAGTGCGTGAGCTAGGTCGTAGGTTCGATTTCGTTTAAATTATTTTACACTTTCTTCCGCGGGATAGTTCTCGTTAGGTCACGGGACTGCGATATAGTTTGGTTATTTTGCAGAGCAGGATTGTTTCAGGATTTTGTGCGTCGGAGGGTACGTTTTGGTATGACGTTAGACGTCGGTAGATTAGTGTAAATTTGTGTGTCTACCTAGTAGAAAGTACCTACGCATTAATATTTCACAGGCGTGCCACGTCTTGGAAGCGAAAAGTTAACCTACATTCAATCTGGTATGTAAAATGTAAGTTCGTAAATTTGTAAGAAATGTAGACGCACTTATTCCTCCATAGCAAATTCGGTGGTGTAGTAGCACGACATGTCGATATCCAGAAATTATTTATCTTGTTGCGGAACTTTTGTACTACTTTTAAGCTAGTTCGAGTCAGACGTGAGAAGCGGTCACCCATCCATCAGCGGTCACTCATCTATTTTAAATCGTACAATTTTTATTAGTGAGAAATAGTTTCAAAAATAGTTCGAATTTGTTGATACATTGTTCTTAGATTTACCCTGCAGATATTTGAGGCGTGGTTTTAGATTATTGTTAATTTGTTAGTAGTATAGCCAGATTGTTTAGGATATTGTATCAGAATTAGGTGTACCTACCGGGAATTCGACGGATCTTCAATATAGGTGGACATTCCGGGCATGCGATGGATCTTCAAGAATAATAGGTGTACCTACCGGGAATTCGAAGCTTCAATAATATTAGGTGGACATTCCGGGAATTTGGCGGACCTTCGAGAATCTTGAAAGGATACTACTACTGATAGGAACGGATATTATTATTTTAGGTTATTTAGGTACTGCAGTTCCAGTTTGATTCAGAGACGTCGATGTTCCTACCAGAAGGGTGACATTTACAGTTTTGAAAAGGTAATATCTACTTTTACTCAGTATTTTATGTTCTACTACATATTTTGCCTACAATTAAATATTATTCAAAATTCAGAAATGCAAAGTTTAATAATCTTTTGATACATCTTTTATAGCTAATTCAGGAAATATTTAATTCCATTTTTTAAATATTTTCTCATCAGCAATTTTACTAATGACATTTTAGTAATAGTTATCTAACTAACATTTTTAACGGATTTAGAATGAATGTCATATTTAGATTCAAGGCCATACTCAAATGCCAAGCAGTGGAAATTTTAAGCATTTAGAGAGTAACATTTCAGTAACTTTTATTCGTATAAAGTTTCTTATTGTTTTGATATAATTTAACCATATGTTTATTACCAGCCTTTTACATTTTATACGGAGTTGCATAGAAAGTTTGCAATGTCAAAAGTAATAAATAAAGAAGTTACTTTTATGAAAGTGGTGTTGGATTTGAGCTTACTAGGCCAAGCTAAGACAATGCCTTAATAGATTTCTCTAAATAAAGAATGGGAAACTATACAAGTACAGTTCGATACACCATTTCTTATTACTTAGTTCAAAGAAACTAGGTTTGACAATTTTAAAATACAAAATTGAAGTTACATTTTAGTAGAAGGTTGAAAATAAATATTTACCTTTAATTTAAAGTAAATTCTGCAAAAGTTTCAATTATGTTTTGCTTGCATTAAATTCTCTTCATATTTTCATTTTATTTTATTTTGAAATATATTCTTTCTGACTTTGTAATGGAAGATTAATGTTTTTTTGTTTTCAAATATATATTTTCATAGATTCACAATTCTAGTAAATAAGTAAATCTAGATGTCGTGAATTCATTTGTTCCATTAAACTCAGTAAATGTAAATTCAAAAGAAATCCTGATATTAAAATCACAGTAAAACTAAAGTTACCACATCATTAAATACAAAAATGAAATACATTATTCTCAAATTAAGTTAATGAATTTATGTGAAAGGTTTTCATTTGGAATACCTAACCATACACTAGGTTCAGGAACAAACCTAGATTTGATGGATATACCCTCTTGACCTTTTGTATACATAGTAAAGTATGACTAGACTGACTGACAAAAATATTGCATTTTGACTTGAATTAAAGATCTTCCCCTCATATCAGGATTAAATATATTGGAGGAGCTCTGTCCAGAGTCTGGCTGACGAGGAGCACTGCACGGTGGCGGGAAAGGGCGGTGCCCCGGCTTTACCAAAAACACAAAAATGCTGTTGTAGTTTTATCTTATTTGAAACAGCAAATTTCTTACAATATATTTGAATGCTAAGATTATTAGTCTTCCTCACCTTCTTAAATCTTTATTGTTGAACGTTTACTAAGTATTAAGATTATTTTTATTCTATTCATCTTCATCATCACTTTCGTAAGTTTAGTATTTTCTATTCTAATTAACTATCATTAGGCAAAGTAGGTTATACCATTCGAGTCATTAAAGTTCAGGGGTTACAACAGCGGTTCGCAACTTTAGGTCCTATTATACTACTAGACGTTCATTTGGCCAAATACTAATCTAATCTCATTAAATTGAAACCAATTCTGTTACTTTAAGTTCTTTCTTTTCCTCTATTTACAGTGTCTTCAGCCTTGTCCATGTCCAGCCTTCTGGGAATCGTGTCTGATGGATCCGTGCTCTATCTACGATTAGTGTCGCGTTTAAGTGTAGTTAATAATAATTTCCTTGAAGTGATTTACTTGCAACTGAAGAATTTTAATTAAAGTTTTCGTATCTTAAATTTCATCTTTACATTTACTAAAATCGTCCCTTAAATTCTCAACATTAAACTTTTCTTAATTTCTTTTACTTCTCTTTTCTTAATTAGGGTTAAAAAAAAAAAAATAGGGCTAGGTTAGGGTAGGGTAAATGTTACAAATTGGTGCCGTGACCAGGATAATATCGTTTTTCGTGTTGCTACGGACTTAAATATCTTGAAACTATGATTTTTGTGTCATTTTATTTAAATTTTGCTTATGTTTCTATCACAGTTGACTGCAGGATATAATTATTTTGTCGTTCAGTTTAGAGAGTATAGGCTTACAGCACGTTTATATCGTAATCCTAGTACGATTTTATTTAGATGTAGAGCACGGATCTTCCCAGTTGTTT
The DNA here is from genome assembly GCA_029255725.1 of Scrobipalpa atriplicella. Classification (NCBI taxonomy): domain Eukaryota; kingdom Metazoa; phylum Arthropoda; class Insecta; order Lepidoptera; family Gelechiidae; genus Scrobipalpa; species Scrobipalpa atriplicella. Next base: position 37,582 of record JARACY010002317.1, on the reverse strand, counting down.
TTTCTTTCAGTTCCAGAATAAGACTTTTGACTTGCTGCGGAATTGGTTTCACTTTTACTTTTACGTGGTTATCTTTGTAACCACAAATTGTTGTTCGTGAAAACGGAGTGACAAGAATGGTATTTTAGCGTATTAGGTGTTATGAATTTTATGTTTTATTGATATTTTTCCGGGGTTGTAAACTTTAATGCGGTTTGTTTTGAATTTTTAATTAACTTGTTAACGTTACCTTAATAATCATGATTTTATTGTTTTACACTGCCATTTAAATTAACATAGCAATACATTTTCAAAATTACCTACAGACAAAATGTCTAGTAAATTGGGGGTCGTTAGTAAACTTTGGGGGTCGTATGTAGATTATGGGGGTCGTTAAGTTATAAAAGTAAATTCAAGTATAAAACACTTCCGTGAAAATAAGTTAATGTTCTTAAATGTGTAATTTTAAAACAGTAACCTTCTACTTTAATAAAGATGTCAAGCCTAGATTTCTTAGCACATTTTTAGTTCTTTTGAATATTTTAAGATGTCATTAAAGATAGTTGAATAGCGAAAGTACACAAACGCGATGTTTCAATTTGAAATTTAATCGTATACGTCTAATTAATTCAACAACATCATGCTTCTCATGGTTATTGTATGTTCATTCAAGAAATTTAATGTTGCTTGTGTCAAAATTAGGCTATATTTTAAGTTTTACAAGGCAACAAACAAATAAGTCAAATCAGTAACGTAAAATTACAATTCGTTTTCTGAATCGTTAGTAGATAACATTTAATTATAGCAATTATTTCTGGGTTTTATGCTTAATTTTGGGTTTCCTTTTGCCAATATTTAAAACTTATGAGTTACTTCTGGTTTCTGTTGCGAATACTTACAATTAATTAGTTATTTTGTTTATTTACTATTGTATTATTTTTATTCTAAATTGATAAAACGTATATTTGCATTCTATGCAACTTCGATAATTTAGCTGAATATTTATATTTTATTCTTTAAATCAAATGAATTTTTGATTAAGTTAGTTCCAGTGCCAATAAAACCAACCAAAATTAACAATCATTTAGTTGTAGTAGCAGTAGATGTACAATTAATTAAGCTTAGCATTCATTAAAATTAGAGAAAAATAAAACATTTACATTTTATTTAATTTTATAGATTTTTTGAGTCATCCAATTATTTTCTTAGACAATTGTAGCAGATTTGGCGGAGCTCATTCGTAAACGTACGATGAGATTTTCTGGAGCTGGTTTATTTCTTCTATGTCTTTCTGTTACGTGTTTCAGATAGTCGAGTGTTAGAGTTAGTGTTGTTTAGGACATATTTTTATTTTAAGCGATTTCAGGAAAAATACATCGTTGTTAGAAGGATTTATCGGTTTTGAATTTCCAGGATATTAACACTTTAATTATTTTATTTGTGTACCTATTTTAATTAACAAATTATTTTCAGATTTCATCTTCAACAAACATAAATTATTTCTCATGTTAGGATTAAGTAATGGGTTTAGAAGGTTTAGTTCTAAGGCATTTTTGCGCGTAATTAATTTGATAACAGTTTTTCTCTACATAAAGTACAGCGTAAAATTTTGTGAAAACCATAATAAGCGATTGCGTAAAATCTTGACATCCTAAAATCCTAAAAAAAAAAAAACAGACATTTTAGTGAAACTGCATTTTACAGAGGACACTTGAAAAAGCGAGCAAATCGATGGTGATACGACACGAAAATTTAATCAATATGTTACGCGAGCGAATCGAACGCGACGTAATAAAACTAAACCATTAACATGACGCGAGCGAAGCGAGCGCGACACTACTCGAAAACTTCTTCTTCTGTCGTATGGGTATCAAGTCGATCGATCCGATGAACCCTGGTGTCAGAGTTTTAAACCGCCTTATAGTACAGCAAATAGACCTCTGACATGGTTTGTGTTACGACCACTATCAATGACAGCGACCGGGACCGACGCCTTAACGTGCCCTCCGAAGCACGGAATCCTTTTACTTTTCGGACAATCAGGTGATTCAGCCTGCAATATCCTAACCAAACTAGAAACAACAACACAAAGTCATTCTCCCCTGGGAATCGAACCGAGGAATTCCGGATCGAGATTCCATGGCTCAGACCACTAGACCACGGAAGCAGTTACTAGACCATGGAAGCAGTTACTAGACCATTGAAGCAGTTATATCTTGACATTAGCGTAATACAAGCGTAAGCGTAATAGTAGTTAGAAAAAGAAAAAAATATTTGGGCAAGAGTGCTGGGGTCTCATGGTTCGGAGCGGGTTAATCTGTTTTGGGTTTCTCCAAACCCTCAGGATTTCTCTACATTCCTTTGTCTTGGGCGCCACACTGCTTGCTACAAACGTGTTTGTCCTTAGTTCATAAGTACTAACTTAGTTTTAAAATAATACCTAGCATAAGTGCAATAGCGTAAAAGATACGTTGCTTCATTCAATAATTTTCATGATAAGTTTAATATTTTAGTAAGAGCAAAAGTTGTGGCGTAAATATTTTCATATTCCTTTATTTTAGAAAAGGCAACGTTCTAATAGCGATTGGCGTAATTTCTGTGTTATATGTTTAATTTCACTAACCCTAAGTGTTTTAGTTGATAAGTTTTGGAGTTATCATTTGCGAATTTTAAAGTACGTGTTTTGATTTGAGAACGGATGGATATTTCCAATAAGAATGCAAAAGAAAAAAAAACACAATTTATCATTATGCATTTCAATAATACTAATTTTGTTTATCAGTGGTCAAGTAGAGGTGGCTGTGATGTTTATTTGAGTGGCGCAGATCAGAGTAAGGTGGCCAATAGAAGGGGATTGAAAGATTGATGAATGTATTATTATAATTTATGTATTATTATTATTTATGTTTATTAAATATTTATATTATTAATAAGTTTGAAAGGAGATGTAAGCAGGGCTCTGGTAAATATCATAGTTTACCTACTTTGACTACAAGTTATTGTGTGTCCTTCTAAAAACTACACCACACAACAACGAAATTTATATGAAAAGTAGAAGCTAGGTTTAGGACAGCAGTCATTTCTGTGTTTAACAGGTGTTTCATATATTTTTCTACTCACACGCAGTTCTCAGGCTGATGCTATGAGGCTAATGCTTTTCCCCACACTTACATCAAGCTAAGGTGTTAACGAAATGACTTCGAATTGGGATTTGAAGAGATTACCTTGATCAATATTCCCGGCAAGATATCAAGCATATAGGGTATCTGCATTGTGTAACGTAGGGGTATCATCTTATCTAACGATCACCATTCCAATGCAGAATAAAGACGAGTATTGATGTGGATTGTATAAGTACTACTCTTCTAGTACGTTGAGGCTTAGCACAACCTCAGCGCCTTGCACACGGTGTGATTTAATCCTGCGCGATACATTGTTGTTCATTAACTTGAGGTAGTCAAAGATTTCAGATTTCAAATTGGAGTCATGGCTGTTAACATTTTTAGTCACAATACACACACACACAACACAAATTCACTTTTGGAAGGATGTACAATTTCTTTTTATAAAATTGAGGAAATAGTAAATATTTTCATAGTGTAATTTAAATAATACTTCCCATTATTTATTTAAGCTTGACTATTAAATAGATGCTATGAAATTGTCGGTTGAAAGTGTAAGGGTTGAACTTGGGGATTCTGTGATATATTTGCGACTTAACAGTCAATAAAATCCGTATTTCATACAAATGGAACTAGGAACTTTTGTGATAAATACTTTCAGCGTAACAGTTTGGTTATTTGCGGAATTTTTGCATTTCGTAATTGATTAAAGATGAGGAAAATTGTCTATTTTGAATAAAAAATAACGAACATTTTATATCCTGACAAAGGTTCTGTTAACTTGTCTATGCAGAATGTAAGGGACGATTGTGGAATGATCATAAGAGGTTGTATTGTGATGATTATGAAAGATAAGCTAAGGCGAATCTCTGTCTTTGAAATCAAAGATTAGACTTAAGCCAGAGAGAAGAGCATAGATAAATAATGGAATCAGAGTCTAGGATACTTTTCATTGACATTTTAACCATGACACACTACACGGTACATAATGAGGTTTTATGAAATTTGGTGTTAGGAGTAAATTCAATGACTTGAATCATACATTGTTTTGATTCAGTTAATAACATTAACAGGTTTTATCTGTATTTCATAATTCGCTCCAACTAATAGGCACACTGCAAACAAGACTGTTCCTTTGCTTGGCTTTGTATTTTGTCCGAATAATCATCAAAATAAGTTGATTATTCGTCTGATGAGTTTAGAGTTTGGTAGGAACAGTTTTATTTGTTACATTCTCCGAAAGGTTAGTAATTTTTATTTTGGGTTGAGATTTTTGAGTAGAACCTTTTGTCAGTTGGATTTAAATGACTGGAACTATCAAATGCAACACTTTCATTCTTTGACCAGGGTCATTCGTATATTGGTTCAATTTCAATACATGGTTGGACTGAACAGATGAGATCACAGGGTCGACTGGCCTTCCGGTTCCTCGGCAGAGACTTGTTGCCCTTGGGAAGGAGATTTTTATTCATGACTTAATGTTTAAAGCTTGGGAATTCAATCCATGTAACTATTTGCTGACCTTTTGGTTTAAAATACACACCACACAAAATACATTCTGGGAAAAGTGTCAATGAAAATTTTTCTAACTGATCATATTTGTGGATCTCAATTTTGAGTCAAGAGAATTTTCCTCCGTTGAAGTTTTAAGTCAACTCCAGTAAATTGGGGGTCGGATGTAACGATACGCCTTCATGTTTAGGCGCATCGTCACTCCACAAATATAATATTTCTTATAAATAACTTGATTTGATAAAAATTATCTATTCGTAAAATTATAATTCCTCAAAATCGATTTGAGACATTTTGAATTTTGCGCCATTTCAGACGATATCGCATCTGAGCTCTTATTGGTCAGATAGTTGTATGACCACCGCGAGAAGAGAATCTTCAAAATAAACAAAAGTTTACAAACTTTCAGATTAGTACTTAATTGAATATTGTTCGAAAAATAACGATCATGTTCATAAATTAAAATAAACTTGAATATAGTATTTTGATTATTCAAATATGAACCAATAGCATTCAGAAATAAACTTGCTATTTTGTTAACAATATTGCTTGTTAATCCATTTAATTTAAATATTGACCATTATAAAATACGGTATAAATATTTGTCAAATTATAATAAACATAAAATACCATTAACATTAAAACGAAACAAAAATAATGTAAATCAAATGACTGACAAGTTCATTCATCACTGTCTGTAAGGATTACAGTACCTCTCCGCGTTTATCATGTATTGAGTGTGGCGAAAAAAGGAACTAACTAGACCGTCAAGATCATACAATATATAACTTCTTGTTCCATGTACATACATAGAATCGCAATACAAAATGACCCTAAGATAAAAATTCATTGTATTACGTGGAAGGTCTATTGGTTGTTCATATATTTGATATTTTCTCCGACATGCAGCGCCACACTAAAATTCATAGGATGGAGCTGGCACATTCTATACGGAATTGTTGCGAAATTTGATCAAACTTCTGACTAAATAAATGGTGGGAATTGATTAAAAAGAACGATTGTAACAATTTAATAATTTTCGACTTAATTTCTCATGTAATTTACGTAAAATCCTTAATTTTGTAATAAATGGGAAAAGCGCCATCTGTTCTCAAATTAGAATACTTTTAGGGCTAGCCTCCTAGGCTAACTTCAGGTTCGAATCCGGGAGCCAATGCTATTGATTCGTGGAGGGTAGTGTTGGAAAAATCTTGGCTGAGATTGTTGCCGTCCCTTTTTGTTCTCTTATGAGCGACAGAGACAGGTGTGAAATTCTATTGGTTAAGTCATGATTTTTGTAACTACAAATTGCTACCATTGGTTATTACTCGACGAATTATAAAAGTTTTGTTTCATTAGCGATTTTCAAGTATTCCGTGGTAATCGTAATTTTGTCGTTTTACACAGACGCTTCCTTGGAAAAACATGTGGTTGTTTCACTTTTTGGAAAGGCGCCGGGAGCGACGGTCGCAACTAGGAAGAGGCTTCTTGGTTCCAGGAAAGGCGACGGGTGCTGGTGGTGCCATGGCGTCTGCAGCTATTTATCTGGTCAGATCTTTCCTTATATTTAGTAGATACAGAATATAACAGTGCAATATAAAGTTTTGTAATCGCGTAACGTAAGAAAAAGTGTATGAGTATGAGTGTCGGTACTAAGCCGTGTCTGCCATATTGTTTCCTAGTCATTGTAATTACGTAAATGAAATTCACATTTTTCATAAGTTAGAATCTAGTAATATGCTGTTTAAGATCTGTGATATTCTGGTTCTACATCATTGTCATGTGTTTTAGCTTATCTCCGTGTACTTCTACATTTTTTACTTCGGATTGTGAGTTCTACCTACGATAATTTTATGTGTACATTTTCAGGAATTTTCCATACGTTTTATTATATTGTATCTGTGTGAAGCTGTGATTTAAGTGTACCTAATTTTAAGAAATTATACTTTGTTTGAACGAAAATAAAAGTACGGAACGGTAGGTAGTTATAACCACGACGTGCGGGTACGGAACGGTAGGTAGTACGTTGCGCGGCGCGCTTTGCCTCGTAGGTGCATTTAGTTAGAGCCTTCGGTACTCATAGTGCGTGAGCTAGGTCGTAGGTTCGATTTCGTTTAAATTATTTTACACTTTCTTCCGCGGGATAGTTCTCGTTAGGTCACGGGACTGCGATATAGTTTGGTTATTTTGCAGAGCAGGATTGTTTCAGGATTTTGTGCGTCGGAGGGTACGTTTTGGTATGACGTTAGACGTCGGTAGATTAGTGTAAATTTGTGTGTCTACCTAGTAGAAAGTACCTACGCATTAATATTTCACAGGCGTGCCACGTCTTGGAAGCGAAAAGTTAACCTACATTCAATCTGGTATGTAAAATGTAAGTTCGTAAATTTGTAAGAAATGTAGACGCACTTATTCCTCCATAGCAAATTCGGTGGTGTAGTAGCACGACATGTCGATATCCAGAAATTATTTATCTTGTTGCGGAACTTTTGTACTACTTTTAAGCTAGTTCGAGTCAGACGTGAGAAGCGGTCACCCATCCATCAGCGGTCACTCATCTATTTTAAATCGTACAATTTTTATTAGTGAGAAATAGTTTCAAAAATAGTTCGAATTTGTTGATACATTGTTCTTAGATTTACCCTGCAGATATTTGAGGCGTGGTTTTAGATTATTGTTAATTTGTTAGTAGTATAGCCAGATTGTTTAGGATATTGTATCAGAATTAGGTGTACCTACCGGGAATTCGACGGATCTTCAATATAGGTGGACATTCCGGGCATGCGATGGATCTTCAAGAATAATAGGTGTACCTACCGGGAATTCGAAGCTTCAATAATATTAGGTGGACATTCCGGGAATTTGGCGGACCTTCGAGAATCTTGAAAGGATACTACTACTGATAGGAACGGATATTATTATTTTAGGTTATTTAGGTACTGCAGTTCCAGTTTGATTCAGAGACGTCGATGTTCCTACCAGAAGGGTGACATTTACAGTTTTGAAAAGGTAATATCTACTTTTACTCAGTATTTTATGTTCTACTACATATTTTGCCTACAATTAAATATTATTCAAAATTCAGAAATGCAAAGTTTAATAATCTTTTGATACATCTTTTATAGCTAATTCAGGAAATATTTAATTCCATTTTTTAAATATTTTCTCATCAGCAATTTTACTAATGACATTTTAGTAATAGTTATCTAACTAACATTTTTAACGGATTTAGAATGAATGTCATATTTAGATTCAAGGCCATACTCAAATGCCAAGCAGTGGAAATTTTAAGCATTTAGAGAGTAACATTTCAGTAACTTTTATTCGTATAAAGTTTCTTATTGTTTTGATATAATTTAACCATATGTTTATTACCAGCCTTTTACATTTTATACGGAGTTGCATAGAAAGTTTGCAATGTCAAAAGTAATAAATAAAGAAGTTACTTTTATGAAAGTGGTGTTGGATTTGAGCTTACTAGGCCAAGCTAAGACAATGCCTTAATAGATTTCTCTAAATAAAGAATGGGAAACTATACAAGTACAGTTCGATACACCATTTCTTATTACTTAGTTCAAAGAAACTAGGTTTGACAATTTTAAAATACAAAATTGAAGTTACATTTTAGTAGAAGGTTGAAAATAAATATTTACCTTTAATTTAAAGTAAATTCTGCAAAAGTTTCAATTATGTTTTGCTTGCATTAAATTCTCTTCATATTTTCATTTTATTTTATTTTGAAATATATTCTTTCTGACTTTGTAATGGAAGATTAATGTTTTTTTGTTTTCAAATATATATTTTCATAGATTCACAATTCTAGTAAATAAGTAAATCTAGATGTCGTGAATTCATTTGTTCCATTAAACTCAGTAAATGTAAATTCAAAAGAAATCCTGATATTAAAATCACAGTAAAACTAAAGTTACCACATCATTAAATACAAAAATGAAATACATTATTCTCAAATTAAGTTAATGAATTTATGTGAAAGGTTTTCATTTGGAATACCTAACCATACACTAGGTTCAGGAACAAACCTAGATTTGATGGATATACCCTCTTGACCTTTTGTATACATAGTAAAGTATGACTAGACTGACTGACAAAAATATTGCATTTTGACTTGAATTAAAGATCTTCCCCTCATATCAGGATTAAATATATTGGAGGAGCTCTGTCCAGAGTCTGGCTGACGAGGAGCACTGCACGGTGGCGGGAAAGGGCGGTGCCCCGGCTTTACCAAAAACACAAAAATGCTGTTGTAGTTTTATCTTATTTGAAACAGCAAATTTCTTACAATATATTTGAATGCTAAGATTATTAGTCTTCCTCACCTTCTTAAATCTTTATTGTTGAACGTTTACTAAGTATTAAGATTATTTTTATTCTATTCATCTTCATCATCACTTTCGTAAGTTTAGTATTTTCTATTCTAATTAACTATCATTAGGCAAAGTAGGTTATACCATTCGAGTCATTAAAGTTCAGGGGTTACAACAGCGGTTCGCAACTTTAGGTCCTATTATACTACTAGACGTTCATTTGGCCAAATACTAATCTAATCTCATTAAATTGAAACCAATTCTGTTACTTTAAGTTCTTTCTTTTCCTCTATTTACAGTGTCTTCAGCCTTGTCCATGTCCAGCCTTCTGGGAATCGTGTCTGATGGATCCGTGCTCTATCTACGATTAGTGTCGCGTTTAAGTGTAGTTAATAATAATTTCCTTGAAGTGATTTACTTGCAACTGAAGAATTTTAATTAAAGTTTTCGTATCTTAAATTTCATCTTTACATTTACTAAAATCGTCCCTTAAATTCTCAACATTAAACTTTTCTTAATTTCTTTTACTTCTCTTTTCTTAATTAGGGTTAAAAAAAAAAAAATAGGGCTAGGTTAGGGTAGGGTAAATGTTACAACCTTCCGTTCAACACGCTGACAATGCGTTTTGCATTGCCTACAACACACCTGCGGAAGGTTCGGTCGAGCCGTAAGAGTAACACCCTGTATGGGTACCACTAAAACCCTGTATTACCATAACAAGACTCCTTATATAGCGCCATATTATTGATCGTCATTCAGCGCGCTGAACAAGAATCCGCGTAAAAACTACTGTTCGGTCGGCGGATTGGTACGTCGTATACGACCGAGAAGGTTCGGCCGCCAAAGGTTCCGCCACCGGCCGTTACGCAGGTGTGTTGCTGCCCTTAACTTGTGACCGATATTTAGAAAACTAAGTCTGCTCTTGTGTGAATTGAAGGGTAAAACAACGGTCTTACTGCTAAGAGCGAATTCTACCAGAAAACTTTTGGAAAGGGGAGATTTAAAGAACTCAGCTTGGTGCCAAGTTAAAAATTTAAACGGGTAGTACTCTTCTTATCCTTTTCATAGAAACCAAGTTTATTTTAATGTTATCCCTTCCATGCTGGACTGGGAGCGATAGATAAACATAGAATGTGCCAGCTGCATCTCGTCCCGGGCATGCTGTAAAAACCAGCTAAGGCATTCGAGGGTTTCTGTATATTGTAATTTAGGCGATGGGCTGACAACCTGTCACTATAGCAATATACAGATCTATCTTAAACAACCCTCAAAACATATCAGACGTGGCGGAACGACCTTTGTTTTGGTCGTTGACGCTCAGCCTACCCCATTAGGGATAAAGGCGTGATTTATGTATGTATATACAGCGGCAACTAAGCCTACGGCCCACCTGATAGTAAGCAGCACCGTAGCTTATAACACCTACTACTACTATACTATCCCACTAGATCCTAGTGAAATTAATTACAGGTGTACATTCCATAAATTCATATTAAATGCAAGTGAAACTTCGAAATTGAAAACCTGTATTAACAATAGCACCTTTATATCTTACAAAACCTACAAATTGTATTCAAAATGGCGCCCATTGTAACGTCAGGCGCTTTTGTAAAAGTTTAGGCAATGCGTGCGCGGGTAGGGTTACCAGGAGGAAAATTTAAAAGTCCGGAGAAAAGGCCTGATTGAAAAGTCCTAAGATTTGGTCGCAATTTGTGATTTTAGTTGCGGCTTTCCTGCTAACCTGCCGTTTAATGATTTTTTTCCATGGGAACGATTATATCGATCTCCAAGCTGCCATTTACCATCTTTTCCTGCCATTTGTACTGAAAATCCGTTTATGCGCGAAAAGCAGCAAACAGACGGATAGGCGGATTTACAATCACATTTATAATATTAGGTAGTATGAACATGTACTGGACGCCTTTCAGACAAACGCGTAAATGACAACTTCATATATTTATCTAAGTATATTTTATTTGCGCAATTCAATCTACACTAAAAATCCTAAGTTTTCTTGAAATATCCAAAATCCGGTCGCAATCCTAATTACAGCCTAAAATCCCAAGATATGGTAACCCTGCTCGCGCTCGCTTAATTTTTAACTCGTTGCACGCCGCCGTGTGGTAGTATGCAAGCTGTTAAAGTTTCTATGGACCTGTTGTTCGCTCGCTGAACAATCTACGCTGTTCAGTTTTACTCGATAACGTGAAGTTGATTTGTTTTTCATTTTTCATTTCTATTTTGTTCTTTTACTGTTCTCTCTCTCAGCATGTGATTGAGGTGTTATCTAGTGCCAATATACTGACTGTTTATTTATTTTTTGTACGCTTTCATAGGTACGTATAATATCTGCGCCCTTCTAATGTTGTCCGGGTTTTTAATTAATTTTATAACACATTTGCTCGTAAAGGGTCTCTTATTACACCAATTTCAATATTGTATTGTATCTTATTACGTACTTGTGCGTAATCGTAATGTAAAATGCACGAGTGCTGTAAAACACACGAGTTTTTTTTTTAATTAGGTAAAACGCACGGTTTTGTGAACGGTACTTTTTTAAATCTTAGCAAAGAGTTTTTATGGCAGAAAAGTGGTCAACATTTTATAAATAAAATTAACTTTGGGAGATAAAGTATACTAAAATAAACATTTAATTCTTTGATTTAATTAATTTTTACAATAAATTACAACCATTTATCTGTAACAAAATCAAAAAAATATTTACTTTATTAGTAATACTGGCTGGTTTTGTTTCTTTGTACTATGGCTATAAAAAAGAAAGCGTTGATGCGCGCGCATCCTAATTTGTGAATAAGTAAAAATTATTCCGCGCGCTTTTTCTTTTCGTTGTATTGTTATTTTTTTTATCTAGTTCTATTTATTTCCTCGCAAATATGTTATAAAACGTCGTACGACATACGTGCGCTTTGATAATTACAGCCTCTGCCTTCTTATAGCCCTCGCCTACGGCTCGGGCTAGCAATATCGCCTCGGCTGTAATGATCAACCCACCGCACTTATATCGTAATGTACTATAATACTTAAGCATTAACGCGGTCATAACACGACTGGGGTCTAAAGTATAGAGACAATATTACAGCCAGGTAATTCAGCCTACATTGTCTTTACAAATCTGGGAACAATCCCACAAAGTGACGAGGTGATAATTGTTCAGTCAAACCCAAACCTCGAAAAACTAGGCAATTTTAAGAACTAGAGACAGTTTATCTCCGTTGTGAAATCACAATAAGAAAATTCAACAGTATGAAGTACCTTATTTATTTTATTTTATTTATTTACCTACCGACCGAACAGTTGTTCAATATTCTTCAAGTACCATTGACCATCTGCGTTGTACAGTACACGTATTGACAGATTGCCAATTTGAATTGATCCGATCGGCATGGTCACCAGTTTCTCAACGGAACTAAGGCTCGTATTTATAAAGCGATCTCAAGATTGAGAGCAATACTAAGTTTGGATTTGACAGGTCGTTTTGTACTGAAATGACATTTCTGACACAAACTCAAATTTGCTGTCACTCTTGAGAGCTGATTATAATTGGCTACTTTCCAACTAGTCAAATCAGCAACTTTTTATGAAATGTCAAAAACGCTTTTTTGTATGAAATAGTAAATTATGACGTCACATTTTAGTAAATATTGACTAATCAAATCAATAACTTATATACTTTTAATTCGATTGTTAAAATCGAAATGTGCATTTTTTTTTAAATGATGAATGAAATCCACAATATTTTTAGCCATCAGTTTTAAGTATAAACGTTTTGAATTTTTTAAGCTACCCAGTCAAGTACCCAATTACGACCCAAACTGCCTCCGCCTCCCGTGGTCTAGTGGTCTGAGTTTTGGACTCCCGAACCGAAGGCTCCAGAACCGTGGGTTCGTGACGGTTCAAAGATGATAATCAATTTATACCCAGCACAACATACCGCTAACTAATAGTGGTTGCTTAGTCAACTAACTCAAATTTTTCACCAGGAAATTCTTCCAGGAAATAGAAAGAAATGGCTTTCCCGTAGAAATTGTCAGACTTGAGGTTGAAAAAAAAAAAAACTTTTCCTGAAAGAATTTTCTGGTGAAAGTTGATCAGTTTCGTTGACCGAGCAACCCCTATCAATTTGCAGTAGGGCATCCAATAGCGTCCCGTAGCTTTTTTGTGATCAGATCACGGTATCCCCGTTGTATAAGCGGCACATTAAATTACATATTTTGTTAATGTAGATAAAGAGGATTCAGATCGAGTTACACGGAAATTAATTTCGTCTTACGATCATGAAAATATACGGGACATCTTTGCTTTCCTAAACACATTCATTTCGAGAAGAAAATAATGCAATGCGTTTTGAACTACCGTATCGAATTATGGTACCGAAGGAGACAATGAATGAGAAGATGAACCTGTAGTTTAGATTTCGAGTGTGATGAGGTACTTAGTTAGTCTAGCGCCAGAAATACCTGTACTTGCGATTTCGCAATGTAGTCCTTCCGTAGATCTAGAAGTTGTCAGCATCGCATCTTTTATTTACATAGGGCGGCTAGTTATCAAATGACTTGAAAAAGCATTTCCAAACTGTATTATATTATAACATACTTAAAAGTTTTCGCATTTGACATTCTTGATATTTTTTAGGAAATTCCTTGCTGAAAAAATAAAAAATATTCGAAGTTTTTGAAAAATGGCATTGCAGGATTGGATGCTCTAGTACCTACACTGTCCTTTACAACCGATGTTTTTTCCCTAGTCTGGTTATCACAGTGTAAGTAGGTACAATGCAAGCTAATTCATCTGATTGTTTCTATCTCTGATAGTGGTCGTTAGACAAACCATATCACAGGCCCATATTCGTGCCTTTTATAAAGCCATTGAAGCTCTGCCTGCCACGTAAGTGATACCTACCCGATCATGTACTCATGTACGCCCCCTTTAAATGATTTCACGCTGGTATTCATTTGTACATTGTACCCCCCGCGTTAATGTCTGAATGCGTTTTCTAGTGCACGCAAAGTTTTTTAGGGTTCCGCAAGCTTTCAACAAAAACCTCTTACGTTTTTCAGATTTTAAAGTTGTCATAAGAATAATAAAAAAAAGTATAACAGTCAGATAAGAAAGTATTCTGTGGTAAAGTATTTTAAACACTAACACACATATTGATATAATTTTATAAAGCTTCTCTTTAATTTTTCTAGGGGAGATGGATGAGTCACACAATGACTCAAGTCCTATGCTTGTATGTTCCGTCGAAGTGTGGAAATGCCATGTTCTAGCACCTATGTCAGGTCCCTATATTACCGATTAAAAGCCGGTTTAAAACTGACAAAATTTTAGGGTACAAATACCGGATATAAAATAACTTCGATGCTGGACTGGGAGTGATAGAAAAACATAGAATGTGCCAGCTGCATCTCCTCCCGGGCATGCTGTAAAAACCAGCTAAGGGATTTGAGGGTTTCAGTGTATTGCAATTTAGGCGATGGGCTGACAACCTGTCACTAAACCAAAATACATAATCATCCATCTATAATAACCCGTAAAACTTATCAGACGTGGCGGAACGACCTTTATTTAGGTCGTTTTGGCTCTGCCTACCCCATTAGGGATAAAGGCGTGATTTTATGTATGTATGTACAAATACCCGATGTAAGAGACAGCAGCGTCCCGCAAACTGATAGAGGTTGCTCAGTCAACGAAACTGAACAACTATCATCAGGTTTTTTTTTTCATATCCTGAAAAGTTAAAAGTTAGTTGTTAAGTTTCGTTTACTGAGCAATCCCTATCAGTTTGCGGGACGCTTTCCCTTACACCCCGTATTATCAATGACATGACTATGATGACACTGAACAACTTTTCCGAAAGAAAGGACGAATACAAAAAAAAACAATCTATCCATCCATATAAAATAAAACAGCATTATAGTTACAGAACCCTCCTAAAGCTTAATTCAACCCCCTCCCCACCGCTTGATTGTATTTAACCTCAAAATCTCGAAAGGAGGGTTTTCTTACGGTGGGTGCTTGCAATACGATTATGGCGCCCCCTAGCTTCGTATTTTGATGTGATTTTAAATTAAATTCTCTATTTGCTCTGAATCTCTAATGGAAATCCTAAACCGATTGGCTAGAAGAATGGCTGAACAAAAATTGGTGATAGATTTTGACGCAATGTTTTTGGGAGTGGGTTTTTTAATAGAGTAGCAAAGTTGAAAACAAACCTAGTACGATCGCACAGGCACTGAAGGTCTAATTACCGGAATGTCCACTCGGGTCATTAAGTCTATTTCCCGGAATATCCATTCTCTATCTGTCTATGAGCGGGATCAAAATATTGTTCAAATTGAAGATTAAGTTTACAGTCAGAATGCAATCGACCGAGTTTTGATAATTTGTAATGGTCATGTCGTGACGTATTTGTAATAATTGGAATAACAAAGGTAAAGATGGTCATCGATATCAGCATCAGCCGCAACAATCCATTGCATTATCCACATCTACTATATTCACATGGGATGGGCCTCTCCCAAATTGGGGGGTGTCTGCCCTACGTACTCACTACAGTTGGTATATTATATTTTATTTTATTTTTATTCAAATAGGTACAGTAACAGGGAAAAGACTAATACTACTTAAATATAATCATGCATAGGATAAAACAATATGAATCTGATTCCCAATAACTACTATACACAGCTTACAATAAATTTAGAAACACATTATTAAAATTTACTACTAAACTTTAAAATGGGAATAATAATAATTAAATTAATAATAAGTAATTAATTACAATATTATGATTGAAAATTTAAAACAACTAATAATTTTACTGGAAATTTAGGTAATTTTTTTTTTAAAACATTAGCATTACAATTAAATATATCACATTGTGAGCAGATCTCATTATAATACCTACACATTCTGCTTAAAGGGCTATTTTTTGTTACATTGTTATTACTATGTGGTAGATGGAACTTGTTGGTACCTTTATATGCAGTTGTTCTACAAGACTACTATCCCACTGACCACTAGGCGTATTGGTGAAAGTAATAGTGGTACCTTACGATACAAGTGCGGTGCGTTGATAGTTACAGCCGAGGCGATATTACAAGAAAGCAGAGGCTGTAATTATCAAACTGCACGTATGTCGTACGACGTTTTATAACATATTTGCGAGGAAATTGCTATAAAATTAAAACAATACAGCGAAAAGAAAAATCGCGCGTAATAATTTTTACTCGTTTACAAATAAGCGATGCGGGCGCATCCACAGATTACCTAGTATATATTATCGCGCAGCGCTTTTTTTTTAGGCAAAGGCACAAAGACAGCCAGTATTACTAATAAACTAAATTAATAGTTTTATGTATTTGTTACAGATAAATGGTTGAAATTTATTGTAAAAATTAATTAAATTAAAGAATGAAATATTTATTAATTATATTTTATCTCCCAAAGTTAAATTTATTCATAAAACGTTTACCACTATTCTGATATAAAAACTCTTTGCTAACATTTAAAAAAGTAATGTTCAATAAACAGTGCGTTTTACCTAATTAAAAAAAAACTCGTGTGTTTTACAGCACTTGTGCATTTTTCATTACGATTACGCACAAGTGCGTAATGAGATACAATACGATATTGCTATTTGATTTATTTAGATTAGAGAGTTGAAATATTTTTCCCTAAACCAAATTGCATCATAAAATGTTTTATAACACATTTGCTCGTAAAGGGTCTCTTACTACACCAATTTCAATATTGTATTGTATCTTATTACGTACTTGAGCGTAATCGTAATGTAAAATGCACGAGTGCTGTAAAACACACGAGTTTTTTTTTTAATTAGGTAAAACGCACGGTTTATCGAACGGTACTTTTTTAAATCTTAGCAAAGAGTTTTTATGGCAGAAAAGTGGTCAACATTTTATAAATAAAATTAACTTTGGGAGATAAAGTATAATAAAATAAACATTTAATTGTTTGATTTAATTAATTTTTACAATAAATTACAACCATTTATCTGTAACAAAATAAAAAAAATATTAATTTAGTTTATTAGTAATACTGGCTGGTTTTTTGTGCTTTGCCTTAAAAAAAAAAGCGCTGCGCGATATATACTAGGTAATCTGGGGTACGTTCAGAAACGCTCGATCGATCGAAATTTAACTTGGTTAAAAATTATATTGCCCGTTCAGAGACACCTGGCAGACGAAATTTAATTACTAGGTTAATTTTTATTCGGCCCGTTCAGAGGCGCACCGGAAGTGAGGTTTTATCTGACAGCAGCTAAGGTGCACGTTAGCGATGGGCGGGTGGAAATTTCCCGTGCTCGAAATATTCTCTTCGGAGAATATTCTCGGAAAGTTTCCATTGTGCTCGAAACTTTCCCTGGGACCGAGAACATTCAGTATCGATTATACATTTAATTGTAATCAATGAAAGCTTATTCAGTAATGTGTAAAACTAATAAAAAATCAATAAAACATTATGAAGGTACATTAAATAGCTTGAAACAGCCATAGTAAAGGATTTATTTCAGAAGGTTTTCAATTAAATTATAAGATTTAGATTTAAATGCATCTAAAATACTAGATTTAAGTACAATGAAATGAACTTTACTTTTACGGGTTTTTTCATTCATTGCAACACTTACGACAATTCCACGCTTTTATACTTAAGAATTATATATTAATTTAGTCGTACTACAGCCGGACAAATTTAACCTTTTCGCCGCCACTGACGGGTGTAGCCGACAGCTCGCAACTTGCCCTCAGCGCCATAGTCGGCTATAGCCGACAAAAAGTAGTAAACAAATTTATGTTAATAAACTGGCAATTTTAGAACTGTATATTGTTATTATTTCGCAAATTTAATCTTGAGGAAATCATTATAATTTTGCAGATATGTCCCAGTTTTCCGAGAATTTTGATATAATTAAAAAATATATTAAAAGTAAGGATAGGTAGTTACTCTTTGTCGGCAAACCACTTCTTCGGTAAAACATTTAGTTTAGTCGGGTTCTGATTCTATTGTTTGTTGCGCACGTGCACTTTATTACCTTCAACCATAGCCTTACGACAAGATGGGATGGGATACCTCAGCGAAAGATAAGATAAGAGCTGTGTGGGCCTAATTCAAGTGGAGCAATGTATTGTGTTACACGCACGTGATTTATGGCCCTGTTTGTTTACCAAAAGTTGCAGTTTTACCAAAAAAGTAATTAGCATTCATACTTTTAGTTTGTTGGGTTAGGAGACGTTTTTATTCATTATTTCGGTTCCTTTCGACGAGTACGGTCAAATTTAAAGTGCAGAAAAGATGATGTCCCGTAGTGAATATTCTAAGTGGAAGAAAGTAGCTGAAGCAGAAATAAAGACGATAAAAAGTGAGTACAAAATATAAATTATTTTGTTAAAATTCGACTTCTTACGAACATTCCCCACCTCAGTTTTTGACGCTATGAATATGAGCTAGGTCCAGAATTTAGGCAATCTAAGCTTTTTTTTTTCAGAAATCAAAGTGATACTACCGTAAAACAGTACAACTTTGCACGTTTTTTTTGAAAAAAAAAAAGACGAGAATATCTCAAAAGATTCTATGGACACCCTAATTTTTATTTTATTCTCTATTAGTTTAATAACAGTTACATCAATTATTTCAGTGAAATATAAGAAATAAATATTTACACAATTATTTTGATGGCGAATAAGTTATAATGGACTTCTTGCCAAAATCCCCACCTCAATTTTTGACGCAAATATAGGCTTTATTTATAGTTAAATATGAATCTCCAGTTTTTAGTAGGTACCTACATATTTTGATGTACAAAATAGAAGAAAAAAATAAACTTTATCTTCATTTCTATTTTATCCTATATTTTTTTAATTCTTTTTATTCTTTTGTCCTACCTGATCATAAGATTTAGCCAGCGAAAGCGCCTGAATATCGTTTTTTAAAAATCATGACTACCTAGTTCCCTATCAGATTAGTTTAATCTTAAATTCTATTAAACTTATACTCAATTATTGTGTATTCCAGGTGAGCAGGAACGAAAAGATGCCACAGAAGCTGGTCCTAGTACGCAGAGACAAGTTCAAAAGAGACGTACGTTTTATTTATTTATCATTGTATTTTAATTTTATTAATTCCTTTACTTTTTTTTTATTAATTACTGAATTTTCTTTTCAGAATGCCAGTATGACAAACGTAAAAATATAATAAATAAAATGAAAGAAATGATTCAAGAGGTCCCGGAGGAGAATTTGGACGCACTTTGGGATGAAGTGTACGCGTCGCTGAAAGTCGCTCAAATAAAACAATAGTTTTTAAGTTTTTGAATATTTCTTTTTGATTATGCATGCTGATTGTAGTGAAGTTTGTTAAGCTTAGTTTCATTGACTAGGTATATTTGTATTTTAAATTTTATACCTTAAAATAGAAATAATGATTGTGCAGGCCGAAACTGCTAATTTAAAATTATTTATAATTATAATATTTAGTTAAGTTAAATTCGTTGCCATATTTGTGTTTTGTTATATTTTGTTGGTTTATTATTATTATTTCAGTTGCTATTACGACCTGTTAATTTTTGTAAAATAAATATTATTATGTATCTATCTATGGTTTTTTATCAAAACACTGATTTAATCAAAACCCTGCGACATAATATACTAGTATAATGCTTAAAAATATTTTATTCAAAAATTGTGTAATTTACTATTTTTCAAAGTAGCTATACTTACAATTACTTAATTGTGTTTTGTTAGTTTTGTTGATTTATTATCATAATTTTAGTTGATATTATTATATATATATATATTAAATAAAGATGTATCTTATATGAAAATTGTGTTATTTACTATTTCAAATCGTTTTCAATGAATATTCAAAATAACACTATAATGATAAGAAAAACGAATGAATGAAAAAAAAAAAAATGACAATCAAATATAAAATAGGTACCAGAATAAACCCGATGATGTTCTAAATTTTAAAAAATTCATCTTCATATTATTTTTTTTCGACATTCAATATAAAGGTATCATCCTTAATTGTCCAAAGGGTTTGAGAAAATAGAAACGCCACCGAAGTCACAGTCGTCTATAGCCGTAGACAGAGAAAAGTAGTCTATAGCCGACAGCGCGATGTAGTGCGTTATAGAGGTGCGCCAGTGCTAATTCAAAAACGGAACTAAAGATAAACCTATTGAATAGTCCACGTATTTTATACTATACCATTACTACTACCACTATGATTTATTATTGTTTTGATCTATATGAAATAAGAACTGAAACGTAGGGAGCAAAATAATGGTTTTTACCTGGAAATCGGTGTGGCGCTCTGTTGCAATTTTATGTTTGCATTGCTTGGCAGTGAAAAGTTTAATAGTTGCCATTTGACGTTTAAGAAATCCATAAAAAAAACAGGTACCCGCAACATTGACCGACCACACATCTCATATTTTCTTCTAAATTGCTTTTAAAAAATTTAATCTTTTTTTGGTGGTCACTATTTCTAGTACAAAAACCACACATTATAATAGCAACACTCAAGGCCCTTGAGTCAAGGGAGTGAAAAGCGAAGCGAGTGAGTCATAGTTGTGCCGTTGGCGAAGAAAGATCGTATCGTACCGCGTGCTGTTTTCAATCATGAAGCCCAAAAGCAAAGTGTTTGATCATTTCACAGCAAAAACAGTGGACAATAAAACGACGTACACGTGTTGTTTTTGTAATTTCAAATATAAATTCAAAAATGCTACGAGATTTGCACGACATTTAAGTTCGTGTAATAAGTGCCCAGAAGACGTAAAAAGAACGTTTGAAAAGAAAAATCAAACCACCACACCGCAAGGAAGTGCTAGTTCCTCGTTACCCCTGTTACAAGAAACGAGAAATGACAATGGAGAGGTACGTTTCTTATATTAGCATTAAGTACCTATGTTTTAATCTTTGAGACCATTTTCACTACCTACTTAAAACAATAAATTTTTCGTATCTATCAAAATCAAAAGCCATAAAAATTTGCAAAACTCTATGTTAATTCTCTGGTAATTTATTTTATCAATTATCTTGTTTACATTTCCACTTTTTAAGTGTAAAAAAACGTTTTGTTCTCACATTCAAAACAAAATGGCACCTATGTAGCGTCATCATATTGGCGGTTCTACACTAGAATGTATTTGGTAGCTCTCGTCTAGTCTCGTGATGTCTCGGGGTATCTCGAGTGCACTCGGCGAGACGTCTCAGAGAGAGTGTAGAGTCGGCATAAGAAAGATAACAGGCCGAGCATACAACTGGTCCACTAGCGCCACCATTCCATTTTGGTTTCTACGTTTTTAAAATAAAATATCCAATAATGGTATAAATGAGAAAGTGTGTTTGTTCGTTTGTCCCTCTTTCACGTCACAACATAGCATCAGCATAACGTGATTTTTGTATGGAGATAGTTTGGAGCCTGGAGAGCGGGAAAACATCACATTCCCGTGGGAAGATCGAATTTGTTGCAAAACTTGCGGGTGGTAGCGAGATAGATGGCGCTTTTACAGTTCATGTCGCGTAACGTAACCCGGAGCACGAGATGACCGAATTCCACGCGGACAAAACCGCGGGCGGAAAGCAAGTTTTAATATATTTTTACGTTGCTAGCGTGGTACAAATGCAATATAAATTACTATGAGCGCCATCTATTGCCAGCCTTTTGTTTTCAATTGGCGGGTTTGTGGCGTGGCGGGTCAAAATAACCTTGAAATATTATTGCTATTCAATTTCAGTCGTATTTTTGTAGGATTGGAATTAAAATTTAACTGTGCTTTTGTAAGTATTTTTAATCATTGCAGGTATATTTATTTTCTTTTCAGATGGACAATATGGACATCCATAAAGCCATTGCACGAGCAGTTTACGTAAGCGGAGCACCTTTGAGACAATTAGAACATCCGCTTTGGAAGGAAGCATTGAACAAGCTGAATCCATTCTATACTGCACCATCACGAAAAATGCTATCAACATCACTGTTAGACAGAGAATACAAAAAAGCACAAGAAACTGTAGCACAAATCGTACACCAGGCAGATGTGTTGCATTTGGCTATTGACGGTTGGTCTAACATCAGAAATGAACCAATCATAAATATTATGGTCTACGCTCCAAAACCATATTTTTATAAATTTATCATGACGGAAGATAATCGACACACCGGAGATTATTTGCAGCAAAAAATTTCAGAGGTCTTAGATGAAGTTGGTGCAGACAAATTTTTTGCCGTAGTGTCAGACAATGCTGCTAATATGATTAGATGCGGAGAGCTGCTGAAAAGAAAATATGGACATATCATATGGATTGGCTGTTTGGCACATACATTGGATTTATGGATCCGTGACATTTTCAAGGCTTCGTACGTGCGCAGTTTATTTGGACACGTTGTGGATATAATCAAAACTGTGAAGAAATCCCACATTCTCAACGCCAAATATCTGAAAATTGCTGAAGAAACAAATGTGAATACAACACTTCACCTGCCCGCAAAAACTAGATGGGGAAGCTATTTGACGTGTCTTCAGAGTTTCCTGAAAGCGAAGATAATATTGCAAACATTGGTAATTAGTTCCGAGGGCAGCCGACCACTTCAAAGACATAAACAAAAAATATTAGATGATGCTGTTTGGAGCAAGCTACAAGAACTGGAAGAGTTTTTAATACCAACAGTTAACTGGATCACTAAATTAGAAGGGGATTATAATGCTGTACATCTAGTGCATAAGGCAATACAAGAACTCACTGATGTTTTACGTAATCCACTTTCAATGATATTACTAGAAGATGATTACGAACAAATCGAAGAAAATTTTTTCGAACGACGAGAAAACGCTTTAAAACCCATACATTATGCTGCTACCATTTTGAATCCAAAATGTCAAGGTGTCTATTTGAGCACTGAAGACAATCTAATAGGCTGTGAATTTATTGTAAACCTTTCCCGTGACGATGCAAGCAGGGATGTAGTAAATGCAACATTACAAGAGCTTACAAATTATAAGAACCGCCAAGACATCTATCAAAAGGATTTCATATGGGAAATGGCTAAAACCGTAGAGCCAATATTATGGTGGCAGTCACTCTATTCAAAAACTAATTTGGGTAAAATAGCAGTCAAAGTGCTTTCCATACCAGCAACGTCAGCGGCAGTGGAGAGGTCATTTTCGACCTTTTCCAACATACACACTAACAAAAGAAATAGATTAAACACTGAACGAGCTGGGAAAATAACATTTATTGCTCATAACTGGAAACTGATCAATAAGACTCGCACCGCAAGCACATCAAGTAGTACAGACCAAGATGCCACAATTGATCACGAGGATTTCTCACTATCGGAAGATGAATTCTCCGATACAGCACAATCTGATGACGAGCCAATCGTTGTTGTGGAAGAAGATGTAATGGAAGATGACGATCCTATAATAATACTCCATTCCAAAATTGTAAAACAAGTAGATCCGTATTTGTCGAACTCGCAGCATGGATTTCGAACAGGTCGGTCAGTCAACTCCAACTTATTGACAAAGGTTGATATAATATCAAGTCATATGGACAAGGGCCTTCAAGTAGACGTTGTGTACTTTGATTTTACAAAAGCATTTGATAGAGTCGATAATGACGTACTATTACGGAAACTTTGTACTCTTGGATTCACACCCTCTTTGCTTCAATTTTTCGCTGACTACCTGGCTAACCGTCAACAATTTGTAAGACATGGCTCATTTATATCAAAACCCTATCATACTAGATCAGGTGTCAGTCAAGGGTCAATTCTTGGACCGCTATTGTTTATCCTTATGATAAATGATATTAATACCGTTGTGTCACATTCAACCTGTCTATTATACGCCGACGACTTAAAACTGATACGACCTGTGAGAGATAATAGTGATTGCGAAAAGCTACAGGAGGACATTAATGCAATACACGAATGGAGCCTCGTCAATAAATTGCTATTTAATCCTGGTAAATGCTCTATTCTTTCATTCACTCGAGCTATTCGACCGCTCTATAGTAACTATCTGTTAGGCACGGAACTCATTAGTCGTGTGAATACTAACAAGGACCTGGGAGTACTATTTGACCAGAAGCTTACGTTTAATGATCACATAGGGACCTTAGCTGTTGAATGTTATCAAAGACTAGGCTTTGTTCTCAGAAACGCAAAAGATTTTACTGACGCAAAAGTAATTCAACAACTCTACGCAGCATTGGTTAGGAGTAAAATTGAGTCGGCGTCCATAGTATGGGGCCCTCACGAAACTACCTACAACTTACTTTTGGAAAAGGTTCAGAAAGCCTTTCTTAGATTTTTGTATAAAAAGAAATACGGCTATTACCCTTTTTTATACCCTACAAAATTCTTACAAGGTATTTTAAATTTTAATTCGCTTGAATGTCGGCGAAATTATCAACTAATAATAAACATTTTGCGTATCATGCGTGGCGAAAGTAACAGTCCCGAGCTGGTTCCGAAGGCACTCCAATTGTTTGTCCCTGACAGATATTTGCGTGGACGCTCGCACCGTCTGTTGTGCATCCCTGAGAGTCGCACGGTAGCGCACAACGAGTCACCGATTCCTCGTGGAATAAACCTCATAAGCCAGCTTTTGACTGACTACCCACAAGTGGATATTTTTGCAGATGGATGGCTGATTTTGTACAGGGAGTGTTTGAGATATTGTGAGAATGTGTGATTTAGAAGTAGTAATTTAATTTGTTCATAACTTTTGTTTTATTTACGTTGTTTTTCCGAACTGGTATGTAAGTTGTACCTATGTTATTTGTTAATTTAATTCATTATTACTTGATCTCATTTTATTGTTTAGTTTTAAGTAGTTTATAAGTGTTTAATATTTCTTATGCAATCGCTTTGGGATTTCCTGTCATGGTTGTGTAAATGTATTGAAATAAAAAAAAAATAAAAAAAAAAAAAAAAATAAAAAAAAAAAAAAAAAAAAATAATATTTAATGAGTTCCAATTGCGGTAAAGTCTAGGCAACTAGAAATCGAAATATTTTGACATTATGTAATCGTATGATAAGTATAATTAATGTATGTCCGGTTGGATAGTAGTAACATCAAAGTTTACTGTCTAGACACTAACGTTTATATCTGTACGAAAACTGAATGTAAGTTTGATTATGTAAATGTGGGTATTGCTGTTGATGTTGAAGTTAAGTTTTGTTTGACCGAAGAGTTTGACCGTTATTATATTACTTCGATGAACTTTGACTTGTGGTTGATCGGGTGATTCGGGTGATAGAGGGATAAAAATAATCATAGGATACGGCAGGAGTTGATGCAAACCTTGCCCAACGTGCCTTTTAAAGCACGGGAAATAGCGCATTCAATCGCTTTGAAAAAGTCAAGAACGAAGAAATGTTGCGTCATTTTATCACCTTCATTGCTTGCGTCAATTTTCTATTAACGTACTATCACTCATTTTATACAGAAACCTAGTCTCTATAGTGCTCAATGAAGCGAAAGATTTATTCCGCAGCAGTCAATAGACGCTTATGTCACAATCTGGTAACTCCTCTGATCTGCGGAAAGTGTAGATAGAGCCCAGGGAAATGAATTACCATTAAAAGTACCTAATACAAACAATTAGTTTCTTTGATTATCATTCATCATTGATAACTTCTTCGGTCGTTAAACAAACGAACATAAACAAACTCGAAGTAAATTATTTTCAATTTTTGATAAACTTGTATTCGAAGTGGTAGGTAGAGTTTGCCAAAGGTCTGAATGATGTCAAATAAATAAGTAAAGTATAAGACCTTTTTATGTCAATTTCAATATTTATTGACACTGCTGATTTAAAAGTTCCAATGTAAAAGAAAAGAGCGAGGAGAGCATGACTTAACTAAATCTTAACCAAATTGTTGCCATCCCATTCTGTTTTCTCAGGATAATCAATAACAGGTGACCATTTTAGTCTAAGTAGATTTAGAGATTTTGTGCGCTTACGAATCGATACCACTCTTGATTTATGGCCCGAATTTATAATCAGCTCTCAAGAGTGACAGCGAGTTTGAGTTCATGTCAGAAATATCATTTCAGTACAAAACGACCTGTCAAATCGATACTTAATATTGCTCTCAAACTTGAGATTGCTTTATAAATACGAGCCTAAAAGTTCTAGTGTAAAAGAAAATGTATTGGATATCTTTTACATAGTCTATCTATAGTCTCACTAATCTAAGGTTATACTATTATATATTCTGTGTCAGTGCTATCAGTGTAGCTACTTTCTTTGTTGTGGTGTCAGTTTCTTACCTCTTTGCTGTGATCCAGGAAGGCTCGGATTTCTTGCAACAGCGGTATTAGTGGACGGACTCTTATTAAGTTGTGGTTGAGCCAATACCTGGAAGTGTTATACGAATTATATGAGTTATACTTAAATATACCTAATAATAAAATATTATACCTTCATGTTGTACTTTATGAGCGATAGAAAAACATAGAATATTCAGTTGCTTGTTTTCCAGGGCATACTATAGAAGTCATTAGAGGGAAACTAGGGTTTTAGTGAAATGTGATTTCTGGATGGGTTTACAACCTATCGCTAAAGCAATACACAGTTATGACCTACGTTATGACCCTCAAATCTTATCAGACTTGGCAAAAACACTAATTTATGTGGTCGTTGCCGTCTGCTTACCCCATAAGGAATACTGCCGTGGCTATACCTATACCTTTATCACTCTGAAATTTTCGGATTTTGTTTCGGTAAATTGTAATTTAATTACAGCAGAGCACACACAAATTATGCCTGCAAAGTTTGTTCTTCATGTATTCTTTTCATTATCTCCAAACCAATGATTACTTAACATAAAGTTTTTATATTCTCATTAGCATTACACGTGGAGAGAGAATTTTATTGTTATCAATTTAGAAATATTTTTATAACAAAGAAGTTCAGATAAATCCAGAGATGAATCTAAAACAATGTCTCTTTGTCATTATTTTGTCTCTCCATTGAAATATAATATTGTAATACTATCTACATTCTACTTATACCTATTTGGATAAGAGTTTATTATACTAAGAATAACATTTATTTTTTATTTTTTATTATTCATACATTTGTTACGATCAAAAATGAGACGTCCCTCAGAAAACTCCTACAGGTTTATGCGAATACGAATTTAGAGCTTATTTATCTTAAGGCACAAGCTAGTGTTACAATACCTAACAAGTTTTCAAATAGCATCAAAAATTGCTGAAGTGACGAGTTGTCAGGCGATTACCGCATCTTCGGGTCAGGTCCCTTAACTTGATATTACTGTGTAGGTATCCCAGGCCCGTATTTATAATCAGCTCTCAAGAGTGACAGCGAGTTTGAGTCCGTATCAGAAATGTCATTACAGTACAAAATGATCTGTCAAATCCATACTTAATATTGCTCTCAATCTTGAGATCGCTTTATAAATACGAGCTTTTGCGGCCCATAAATAGCTATTTCCTTGAAACTTAGCAGAGGTTCAAATTTCGGAACCGCAGACAATAACCTTGTTACAAACATATGTTTTGCGGTTGACTTTCTTTAAAATTGTAAAGAAAAAGTAGTTTATGGACCGCAAAACAAGTTTGTATCGATAAGGCAACGTTAAAAATACGGAGTATAGCTGGTATCATCCGTTCTTATTGCCCTAGGAAAGGAAGGAACCATTTCCTCGATAGTAACTACTTATCATATTAACTATAACTAGTTACATGTCCTGGGTTAGTTTGCAACACACCTAGTCGATAATTTAATTAGCTAACCATTATCTATGGAGTATAGTTTGTGGTTGATTGTGCGATTTTATCTGCTTTACATAACTCGGGAGCAATCCGTGCGCGACGTCTGCCATTATTCAGAATGCGCGTATGTAATGCTCGTTACTACCCTATGTAATACCACTATCTCTAGATCGTATCTACATGGTATCTAAATATGTATAACCGATGTTGTTATGTAACGAGGTAACAAAATGTTTGTTGTTATATTACAGCAGTGAGTGGACCTGCTAGGCACTGCACCGGCCACTACAAATTGGCTACTGACTGCTGGATATGGGTCTCCCTCTGTTAGGAGGTAAGCCGTACTTATATTACGCAGGTGGAGTGGCAAGTGCAGTGCTAGATATAAAGAATGCTTGCTAGGCTAGATAATAATTAAGACACCCGCAGAATGTCAAGGAATGTTGCTTTTCCAATTTGGTATTTGGCATCGCATGCACACACCCCGTGAGCGTTATTAGTTTGCGTTATATGCAGAGGATAGTTTGTTTGTATTCGATATCTATGATAAAGGCTCTCTATGGATAATACCGCGCCTTAGCTTAGCCAGTCATGTGCCGTCCGATTTGCAAACTGTTTTTCAGGAGTCTGATACCTACCGGCATTTCAATAAAATTTTGCCCGGTATTTTTAAACATCCACGAAATCTTCCCATTATCTAAATTAAGACAATCCTGCGAATAGCAACTTCAACCTTGACTTTACCACAAATTAGGGAGCTGGAGACGAAAATTAGGGTTTACGTCTTTTTTACATCATCCTCTTGAATTTATTTGTCTTTCCTCATTGCAGAATCGTAAAAAAGTTACGTGCCAGAGACGTTTTGTCGAGAAGAGAGATTACGTTGATAGGCCGGTCTCGGTCATAATAAATTAATGCAAGTAGTAAAACTTTGAAGTCTATCAGCACAAATAAATTTGCAAGAGAAAACAGTTCTTTTAAAATGGTCTCATATCATAATAGACAAATAAGTATAAGGTACCTAAACATTTAAAACATTAAAACAGAAAAAAAAAATATGATTCTCATACAGAGGCACTTGAGTAAAAATCAGGTTGCCGCCCATTATCATGGTTGTGGAGTGATTTTTCATTTTCTGTACATAAATTGAAGATACTTGAGGAGACTCACCTGTCACTTTCATTAGCATAGAAGTCGTAGTAAGCTATCCTGAAGTCGAAGTATCTGATGCCGTGGACCAGCTGGGCCCAGATGGAGCGATCCTGGCATAGCACAAAGCTATCCCTGCTGACTTTACTGAGTTCTGTGTTAAATCTCCAGGCACCTGCGTTGTGGGTGCCGGCGATGGCCAGCTCTCCGATGCGAAGATGATTGATCTTGGGACTGAAATTGGTGTACAGGTTTTGGAGAAATAATAGAGAGACTGGTTTATTCATACATAATGAAATGTTGTCTTTCAAAACAGCTACTATGAAATATATAAACTATAACTGTAGAAATAACTGTTTTGTTTTTTCCGCAAATGTATGATTTGATTAGGATTAATTTGTTAATTTGACTAGGTGGTTTGTGACGCCATAACATAGCAGTTGATGAGGAATTAATTATTATGTACCTAATACCTACCCTTCCCCCGTTCCACATAACCCTTCAGACCTTTTCTCCTCTTGTAGGAGAAAACACTCGTTCTACTAGTGGGGGAAAATATTGATCCAAAAGAAGTCGTTGCCTATAAATTGTCCATTAAAAGTTATATCATACGCTGTTGTATCCGGATGAAACCTAAGTAAAGAACTTACCCGTGATCCTCCATCCAAGACGGCTGGATCTTCAAGCAGTTGTACGCCTGAATCTGGTCGCCACCAGCTCCCACCCAGGGCCAGAGACAGTGGGGCCCCTTGATCCCTGGTCCCTGGTCCCACCCGGCGGGCAGGGTGCCTTCGCCCAGGGAGATGTTGGTGATAATGTAGCCGTCCTCGTCCTCAATGGGGAATACTGATAGAGCGTTGGCCCAGGAAGCCGGTCTGTCGTCGAAGAGACCAATCTGTGTGTACGAGAAAAATAATTGTAAGGACATATCTATTAAAAAAACGCATAGATGAACTGGTATCATTTTGCTTCCATAATTTCGTCGTACTCTGGTAACGAAAATAATATTTTATTTAAAAAGGATTTATGAAGCTATGTCGTCGTCAAAACGTGTCTCAACACCAGTGTCCCAAAAGAGTGGGAAGGTGTATCTCCGCGAAATAGCACTTGAATTTCACCTTTCCATTTTATTTTATTTTATTTTATTACAGACGTTGGCAAATTGGTGTGGCACGTGACACGATCACGAAGCGGGAAGCAAAATTCTCAACACATATATATAAAAGGAACCATTTCCGTTGTAACAGGAAAAGTTCTGGATAATTAGCATATGCGTCCATATATTCAGTAGGTACAAATGCGTGTGTTTGGTTGGCCAACGTAGGTAGCAATTTCACACGCAACGAGCAAATCGGTAAGAGGGTACTTCCACTGTTATTATATTAGATGTCGTAACTACGGCCTGCACTACAATGTGACCAATATGTCTTGTCGCTGCTAAGTGGACGTCACGTCATGTACCTACCAATACCAAGTGCTGGTTTGTACCAAGAGTACCAACAGGTCCAGTTATAATACCGCAATACTAATCTTTAACACAAGGGCCTAGAGTCTTCTAAAGTATAGCACTTACATGATTGACAAGTCTTATGTAAGGACGAGACTATTTATTTGCATAGATTCAAGTATGACTCAGCGTTACTGCAATCTGGTTACGAGATTTGCGAAATAGATCTTCCGTGTTTACTTACTGTGAATGTAGGTTCTTTAAATTTGTTTTGTCTACTTATTTTAGTAAAAACCTCAATTCGAATATGAAAAAGAGGAAGCAAATGGAAAGTGTCAGATTATTTTGTACAGTCGTAAGTACTACGGAGTCATTTATCTTGTCGCTCTTATAAATTATAACACTTAGTACTTAACAACGCTAAAATAGTTTTTTAAATTACTATTAGGAGGAAATATCTCACCTGTTTCGGTATCCTAAAGCAGCCATGGAAGTGCCAGTTGAGTTCGAGAGCGTCCAATATGTTCCCGTTGCCGGGTGTCAGTCTGATCTCGGGGGAATGTACGGTCACCCACACTCGCCCGCATGATGCCTTCTCCAATACTTGCTTTTACTACTAATATCTCACCTGTCTCGGTATGGTAGAGTAGCTATTGAAGTCCCAGTTGAGTTCTAATATGTTCCCGTTGCCAGGCGTCAGTCTGATCTCCGGGGAATGTACGGTCACCCACACTCGCCCGCATGATGCCTTCTCCAATACTTGCTTTTACTACTAATATCTCACCTGTTTCGGTATGGTAGAGCAGCCATTGAAGTCCCAGTTGAGTTCAAGAGCGTCCAATATGTTCCCGTTGCCAGGCGTCAGTCTGATCTCCGGGGAGTGTACGGTCACCCACACTCGCCCGCATAAAGTCTTATCCAACACTTGTTTTAACTACTAGAAGGATTTTCTCACCTGTTTCGGTATGGTAGAGCAGCCATTGAAGTTCCAGTTGAGTTCAAGAGCGTCCAATATGTTCCCGTTGCCAGGCGTCAGTCTGATCTCCGGGGAGTGTACGGTCACCCACACTCGGCCGCATAAAGTCTTATCCAACACTTGTTTTAACTACTAGAAGGATTTTCTCACCTGTTTCGGTATGGTAGAGCAGCCATTGAAGTCCCAGTTGAGTTCAAGAGCGTCCAATATTTTCTCGTTGCCGGCGGGTGTCAGTCTGATCTCCGGAGAATGTACCGTCACCCACACTCGCCCGCATGATGCCTTCTCCAATACTTGCTTTTCCGCTGTAGGTATAAAATAACTAATTAAAGACGTATCCAGATTATAAAAATCTAGGAATCAGATATTTACAATATTTTCAAAAAAAAAAAAAAATTTTTTACTTTAACAATGGTTGTCTTTTAAACTATACATTTACAATACTCTAGATTGATGATTTTCCATTTTTATCTTAACGCTTAAAATTATGATAAAGTAGAACAACAATAATTTAAACTCTCTTTGCTTTTAAGTACGTTAATTTCCTCTGAAGCTCAAGCACTTTACGCTATCCCAGCAGTTATATTCACGTAAACAGCAATATCGCCTTGCTAAGGGTTCACCCGACTTATCCACACGAGGCGGGGTGCTGTTAGCGAGGCGTAATGGCTTCTGAGATGCGATAATGTTGTCTGCGCTCGTGCTTTCCGCGAATTTTCTCAAGTTTCCTCACTTGCATAACGATGAAAACTTCAAAGAAGGAATACTCGTTCTTTTTTCAAATAGCAACACGCTCTATCTGACCTACAATGGGCTGACAAATAATCGCTTGCAAAAAGTAGAGTATATGTTCACTCGAGTAACTATCTCGTCTCGTAACGTGCGTACATACTCTAAGGCCCGTATTTATAATCAGCTCTCAAAAGTGACAGCGAGTTTGAGTTCGTATCAGAAATGTTATTTCAGTACAAAACGACCTGTTATATCCATACTTAATATTGCTCCCAATCTTGAGATCCCTTTATAATTACGAGCCTAAATCAAATAGGTAGGTCTCTACTATCGTCGAAATTGACGTACTTATAGGTACTAATGTAACATGCGACTGAAACTAGAATAAAAAGGTTAGTTTTTATACACCAGCTGTGAATTGCATTAGTGCCATTACCAAACCCGATTGCCCGATTGTGTTCACTGTTTACAATCCGTAACCAGTGTGACGGGCGGTCGTCAGTAAATGCCAACTTACACTAGCGATTTTCTTTACAAATATTTATATTTTAGTAACATGATAGATCTGACGACAGAACATTTGTCGTTCCTGA
The DNA here is from genome assembly GCA_029255725.1 of Scrobipalpa atriplicella. Taxonomy (NCBI): domain Eukaryota; kingdom Metazoa; phylum Arthropoda; class Insecta; order Lepidoptera; family Gelechiidae; genus Scrobipalpa; species Scrobipalpa atriplicella. Next base: position 4,944 of record JARACY010002317.1, on the reverse strand, counting down.
TGCCCCAATTTTAAAACTCACTTTAACAAACTTTTACGTTAGACTGGGGTATGACTAATACGGGATATAAGGGACAGCTTCCCGCATATAGATACAGATCGCCACCATCACCATCACCTTTCATTGTGAAATTCACGTTCTAGTTCTAGAGCATTAAAGGGTGACCATCACCTCCTAAAACAAAATCACATTTTAGGAGACGAGTCGAATCATGTAGATGGTGGCACTATTAATGTTAGGCACATTTCAAAAGACGAGCTCCATCATGAAAATCCAGAAAGTTATGTGATTTTGTTTTAGGAGGTGATGGTCACCCTTTAATGCTCTAGAACTAGAACGTGAATTTCACAATGAAAGGTGATGGTGATGGTGGCGATCTGTATCTATATGCGGGAAGCTGTCCCTTATATCCCGTATTAGTCATACCCCAGTCTAACGTAAAAGTTTGTTAAAGTGAGTTTTAAAATTGGGGCATCAGGAACGACAAATGTTCTGTCGTCAGATCTATCATGTTACTAAAATATAAATATTTGTAAAGAAAATCGCTAGTGTAAGTTGGCATTTACTGACGACCGCCCGTCACACTGGTTACGGATTGTAAACAGTGAACACAATCGGGCAATCGGGTTTGGTAATGGGCACTAATGCAATTCACAGCTGGTGTATAAAAACTAACCTTTTTATTCTAGTTTCAGTCGCATGTTACATTAGTACCTATAAGTACGTCAATTTCGACGATAGTAGAGACCTACCTATTTGATTTAGGCTCGTAATTATAAAGGGATCTCAAGATTGGGAGCAATATTAAGTATGGATATAACAGGTCGTTTTGTACTGAAATAACATTTCTGATACGAACTCAAACTCGCTGTCACTTTTGAGAGCTGATTATAAATACGGGCCTTAGAGTATGTACGCACGTTACGAGACGAGATAGTTACTCGAGTGAACATATACTCTACTTTTTGCAAGCGATTATTTGTCAGCCCATTGTAGGTCAGATAGAGCGTGTTGCTATTTGAAAAAAGAACGAGTATTCCTTCTTTGAAGTTTTCATCGTTATGCAAGTGAGGAAACTTGAGAAAATTCGCGGAAAGCACGAGCGCAGACAACATTATCGCATCTCAGAAGCCATTACGCCTCGCTAACAGCACCCCGCCTCGTGTGGATAAGTCGGGGTGAACCCTTAGCAAGGCGATATTGCTGTTTACGTGAATATAACTGCTGGGATAGCGTAAAGTGCTTGAGCTTCAGAGGAAATTAACGTACTTAAAAGCAAAGAGAGTTTAAATTATTGTTGTTCTACTTTATCATAATTTTAAGCGTTAAGATAAAAATGGAAAATCATCAATCTAGAGTATTGTAAATGTATAGTTAAAAGACAACCATTGTTAAAGTAAAAAATTTTTTTTTTTTTTTTGAAAATATTGTAAATATCTGATTCCTAGATTTTTATAATCTGGATACGTCTTTAATTAGTTATTTTATACCTACAGCGGAAAAGCAAGTATTGGAGAAGGCATCATGCGGGCGAGTGTGGGTGACGGTACATTCTCCGGAGATCAGACTGACACCCGCCGGCAACGAGAAAATATTGGACGCTCTTGAACTCAACTGGGACTTCAATGGCTGCTCTACCATACCGAAACAGGTGAGAAAATCCTTCTAGTAGTTAAAACAAGTGTTGTGATAAGACTTTATGCGGCCGAGTGTGGGTGACCGTACACTCCCCGGAGATCAGACTGACGCCTGGCAACGGGAACATATTGGACGCTCTTGAACTCAACTGGAACTTCAATGGCTGCTCTACCATACCGAAACAGGTGAGAAAATCCTTCTAGTAGTTAAAACAAGTGTTGGATAAGACTTTATGCGGGCGAGTGTGGGTGACCGTACACTCCCCGGAGATCAGACTGACGCCTGGCAACGGGAACATATTGGACGCTCTTGAACTCAACTGGGACTTCAATGGCTGCTCTACCATACCGAAACAGGTGAGATATTAGTAGTAAAAGCAAGTATTGGAGAAGGCATCATGCGGGCGAGTGTGGGTGACCGTACATTCCCCGGAGATCAGACTGACGCCTAAGGCAACGGGAACATATTAGAACTCAACTGGGACTTCAATAGCTACTCTACCATACCGAGACAGGTGAGATATTAGTAGTAAAAGCAAGTATTGGAGAAGGCATCATGCGGGCGAGTGTGGGTGACCGTACATTCCCCCGAGATCAGACCTGACACCCGGCAACGGGAACATATTGGACGCTCTCGAACTCAACTGGCACTTCCATGGCTGCTTTAGGATACCGAAACAGGTGAGATATTTCCTCCTAATAGTAATTTAAAAAACTATTTTAGCGTTGTTAAGTACTAAGTGTTATAATTTATAAGAGCGACAAGATAAATGACTCCGTAGTACTTACGACTGTACAAAATAATCTGACACTTTCCATTTGCTTCCTCTTTTTCATATTCGAATTGAGGTTTTTACTAAAATAAGTAGACAAAAACAAATTTAAAGAACCTACATTCACAGTAAGTAAACACGGAAGATCTATTTCGCAAATCTCGTAACCAGATTGCAGTAACGCTGAGTCATACTTGAATCTATGCAAATAAATAGTCTCGTCCTTACATAAGACTTGTCAATCATGTAAGTGCTATACTTTAGAAGACTCTAGGCCCTTGTGTTAAAGATTAGTATTGCGGTATTATAACTGGACCTGTTGGTACTCTTGGTACAAACCAGCACTTGGTATTGGTAGGTACATGACGTGACGTCCACTTAGCAGCGACAAGACATATTGGTCACATTGTAGTGCAGGCCGTAGTTACGACATCTAATATAATAACAGTGGAAGTACCCTCTTACCGATTTGCTCGTTGCGTGTGAAATTGCTACCTACGTTGGCCAACCAAACACACGCATTTGTACCTACTGAATATATGGACGCATATGCTAATTATCCAGAACTTTTCCTGTTACAACGGAAATGGTTCCTTTTATATATATGTGTTGAGAATTTTGCTTCCCGCTTCGTGATCGTGTCACGTGCCACACCAATTTGCCAACGTCTGTAATAAAATAAAATAAAATAAAATGGAAAGGTGAAATTCAAGTGCTATTTCGCGGAGATACACCTTCCCACTCTTTTGGGACACTGGTGTTGAGACACGTTTTGACGACGACATAGCTTCATAAATCCTTTTTAAATAAAATATTATTTTCGTTACCAGAGTACGACGAAATTATGGAAGCAAAATGATACCAGTTCATCTATGCGTTTTTTTAATAGATATGTCCTTACAATTATTTTTCTCGTACACACAGATTGGTCTCTTCGACGACAGACCGGCTTCCTGGGCCAACGCTCTATCAGTATTCCCCATTGAGGACGAGGACGGCTACATTATCACCAACATCTCCCTGGGCGAAGGCACCCTGCCCGCCGGGTGGGACCAGGGACCAGGGATCAAGGGGGAATACTGATAGAGCGTTGGCCCAGGAAGCCGGTCTGTCGTCGAAGAGACCAATCTGTGTGTACGAGAAAAATAATTGTAAGGACATATCTATTAAAAAAACGCATAGATGAACTGGTATCATTTTGCTTCCATAATTTCGTCGTACTCTGGTAACGAAAATAATATTTTATTTAAAAAGGATTTATGAAGCTATGTCGTCGTCAAAACGTGTCTCAACACCAGTGTCCCAAAAGAGTGGGAAGGTGTATCTCCGCGAAATAGCACTTGAATTTCACCTTTCCATTTTATTTTATTTTATTTTATTACAGACGTTGGCAAATTGGTGTGGCACGTGACACGATCACGAAGCGGGAAGCAAAATTCTCAACACATATATATAAAAGGAACCATTTCCGTTGTAACAGGAAAAGTTCTGGATAATTAGCATATGCGTCCATATATTCAGTAGGTACAAATGCGTGTGTTTGGTTGGCCAACGTAGGTAGCAATTTCACACGCAACGAGCAAATCGGTAAGAGGGTACTTCCACTGTTATTATATTAGATGTCGTAACTACGGCCTGCACTACAATGTGACCAATATGTCTTGTCGCTGCTAAGTGGACGTCACGTCATGTACCTACCAATACCAAGTGCTGGTTTGTACCAAGAGTACCAACAGGTCCAGTTATAATACCGCAATACTAATCTTTAACACAAGGGCCTAGAGTCTTCTAAAGTATAGCACTTACATGATTGACAAGTCTTATGTAAGGACGAGACTATTTATTTGCATAGATTCAAGTATGACTCAGCGTTACTGCAATCTGGTTACGAGATTTGCGAAATAGATCTTCCGTGTTTACTTACTGTGAATGTAGGTTCTTTAAATTTGTTTTGTCTACTTATTTTAGTAAAAACCTCAATTCGAATATGAAAAAGAGGAAGCAAATGGAAAGTGTCAGATTATTTTGTACAGTCGTAAGTACTACGGAGTCATTTATCTTGTCGCTCTTATAAATTATAACACTTAGTACTTAACAACGCTAAAATAGTTTTTTAAATTACTATTAGGAGGAAATATCTCACCTGTTTCGGTATCCTAAAGCAGCCATGGAAGTGCCAGTTGAGTTCGAGAGCGTCCAATATGTTCCCGTTGCCGGGTGTCAGTCTGATCTCGGGGGAATGTACGGTCACCCACACTCGCCCGCATGATGCCTTCTCCAATACTTGCTTTTACTACTAATATCTCACCTGTCTCGGTATGGTAGAGTAGCTATTGAAGTCCCAGTTGAGTTCTAATATGTTCCCGTTGCCAGGCGTCAGTCTGATCTCCGGGGAATGTACGGTCACCCACACTCGCCCGCATGATGCCTTCTCCAATACTTGCTTTTACTACTATAATATCTCACCTGTTTCGGTATGGTAGAGCAGCCATTGAAGTCCCAGTTGAGTTCAAGAGCGTCCAATATGTTCCCGT
>JARACY010002316.1:0-44249 GCA_029255725.1 Scrobipalpa atriplicella | reverse complement strand
ACCACATGCAAAAAAAAAAACTTTCAAACAAAGAAAATAACATTGTTTCTATTTAACATGGAAATCGAAACTGGGTGAGTTTCTCTTGAAGGAGAAAGATACTAGACTCACCATGTTTTTCAATAAAGACTCTCCCATCATTATATTTATCAATTTACGTGACATTGGCAAGCCATTAATTAAGAATTGAATTAAATTGAGATTGAAACTGAAAAAAAAAAGCTTTCTAAATAGTAGCGTTACCTATTTTCTACTGGAAATCAGTCTACAACAATGATCGACAGTAATAAAATCACTGGTGCCATCTCAGCTTATTAGGTACCTAGGTAATAAATACCAAGTTCGACGACCAAAACAAATTGTGTTAGCTGTAAGGTAAGACGCACAGTAAAAAGATCTTATGCAACGCGCAAAATATAGAAACAAAAGCAACAATAACAAATCGATCAAAAAACAGACGCTATTTAAAAATATGGCGGGTGGTCCACTTGATGGAAAGATGGTAGCATGCAGCCGCGATAAAGCTGCGATAGCCATTTAGTATTATATCTGTCAAATAATAAGGGAATTTCACATAACTTAGTATTTGCTATCGCGTCGGCTAGCTACACTTTCCTGGCTGGCTTACACTTTCCGTAAATGAGCCCTTGCGCATGATAGAAGATCTTCTTTGATTCTCCGTCGCTTTGTATTCTCTCAATCTGTTTCACTCCAACGTTTCTATTTCTACTAAGTATAAGCGTAAAATCATCATCACCATTGATTAAAATCGAATTGATCTAAATAAAAAACTTGCCTCGTAGTGACTGGCAATGTTGAATGATGATTATGATGAAGTCCTGTTATTTCTCATCAGGGACATATGGCTCGAAGAATTGTGTGTTGAATAGTAGACTATAATACAAACCTCGCTTATCAACTAAAGGAGTAACAGTTTAGCGATAAAGCGAACGTTTACAACTCTCGAGACACAGCTGCTTGCAGTTAAACCGTGGCTTTATGCTATCGAGTTCCCGGCAATTATAATACTACCTCCTGCTGCCGTCTAGTACCCAGGTACTTGGCTCAGTGGCTCCCAAAGTTAGGTAGACCGCGACCTTACCCACACCCCATGGCTAATACAAAAAAAAATGCATGTGCTGGAGCAGAAATATCGTAAATTAGAAGATTGACAAATTCATCTTTGCAGTTTAATTAGATGATCTTATGAACTTACCAAGTTAAGTTCGATCTTAATTATCCTGGTTTTGTCGAAGAAGGTCGCTTCCCAAAGAGGCTCTTCACACACTTCTGCTTCTCTGTGCTGCTACTGCATGCCAAGTTAAAAGACATTCAACTACGAACGAACCAGAAAGGATGGTAGACCTCCGTCTGCCTAATCAACCACCAGTGTAAGGAATAAGTCATCATCATTCTCTTGCCCCTATCCCATTTATTTATGAGTAAGGATTAAGTAACGATAATAATATTTCAAGCAACTTTCGGGTCGTTTACACTACGCTACGCGCTACGCGACGGAGTGCGTAGCGCATTGTGAACACCGCCTTCATGTGAAGTGTTGTGACCCCCAGTGGGTTTTGTTGGATCTGACCAACATATTGGGAATAACTGATCTAGCTACCTTCGAATTCGTAGTTTAATCTACCATCAACTATGTAAGATAAGTGATTTCCAAGTTGCAATGTAAACGTTTATCTATTCAGACATTGTTGTTCAATTCAACTGAAACTTGTTTGTTTGCGAGTGACGACTTTGTAGTTATTTGTGACAGGTGTAAGGGTCTAGTCATTTCACACCGGGAAGCGACGAGACACGCACGACGCGGCGTGAAGCTGCTTGAAGTGAAGATGCATCTCGTTGTACCAAGAAGTGACGGGCTGCACGCGCGGCGAAAGCGCGAAGGCCGCGAGGAATTTTCGAGTTCTGCCAATAAAATGACCATCTTTTTGTATAGTACTTAAATAAAGTTCTAATACCTATTGTATCACGCTGTTGAAAAGTGCGCGCCGCGTCGCTTTGCGTCGCTTTCCGATGTGAACCTGACCCGGGTAACTCTAGGGTAACGTAATGTATTGACACAATCACAATGCTATACAAAGCAATCGAGCAATGCTACGAGAAATAAGTACCTTGAACACTTTTCATTTATTAATTAAAGGAAAATTTTGAAAAAACATAAGGAATTCAGCAGATAGTGCCATAACATGTAGGTATAATGTCTGTATCTTTTTTAGAAATCCCTAATTACACATGCTCTTAAATATAACAGCTGTCTGATTTTTATAAAATACTCATTAAACTCATCTTTTATAAATCCAGAGACTGAATCGTTGCATGACGCCGTTATTTTTTTTTATTAAGTTAATGTACCATGAAGTAACATTATGTACGTACCTTATTCTAATTCCTATCTAAAAGTTGAATTAAATTAAATCATAATTTAAGGCGAATCCTCAGCAACACTTGTTTAAATCTTGCCACGGCTCATTAAAGGGGCCCTGAGATTAATAAAATCGCTCGCTCGTTGTCCCCCCCCCTCTTAAAGGTTGACACAAAAAGATATTTAACTCCCACTCGAGGGTTCAAAGCGATCTCAATAATAAAGGTGCACTGTAGTTGGTGTATTCCCGTTTACTACTGCCGATCTTGTCCCTATGAAATTAGTTTTCAGTACAAAAATCAAAAGCCTACTTAATAGAATTACAAATTTTGACTGAAAAACTGTTTATTGCTGGTAGCTGTGCGTGCTTGTGCATTCCAAGCCCAACCACTGCAGATGAAAAACTAAAACACTACGACCACTAGTTTGAATTTTTAGAGCAGTACGTTACGTAGCGAGCCCACACATGGTCGTAGCATCAGCTACGCTACTACGGCGTAGTATGAGTAGGTATGTTATGCGAAATTTTGGATGTTCACTGGGAAATTCTATCAAGAATTTAAAAAAATGTATTTTTCCATTCAAATTTTCTGATCCATTCCGTGATCATTTTGTATTGGAAAGTCAAAAATATTTTAATTTCGTAATTTCGTGGAAGAATTTCCTGGTGAAAGTTGTTCAGTTTTGTTGACAGAGCAACCCCTATTAATTAGCGTTAAGAATAAGAATATAATTATAAAATTAAGCTCTCCTAAGCTAGCTGTAGTGATAATATTGAAAAAAATCTGTATTTTTTTAGGAGACACGTCACTTCCAACCGCTGAAACGGGAATACTCCAGTAGCGTCGACTTCATCGGTATTCGTGGCCCGTTAATAATTCATGAACATGCTTACGCGACGTGCTTCTGCTGCACTCAAACTCAACACTCGAAGCAGAGCGACCGATCGCTTACACACCCGTCAAGCCTTAAGGAAATCCACCACGCTACCTGGCGCCACCAATTAAAAGAATAATATTCATTAACATGGTTTACGTGACGTGCTTCTGCTACACTCAACACTCCAAGCAGAGCGACTGATCGCTTACACATCCATCGAGCCTTAAAGGTGACCAACTACGCTATGTGGCGCCACCGAAAAAAAATTGCCTACTACTCATCTCAACTCAATACTCGAAGCAGCGTCTAATCACTTACACACACACACACACAGTCATCGCGCACTGATCGCTTACACACCCATCGGGCCTTAAAGGTGATCAACCAACAACAAAAGCATTCAACACTCGATGCAACGACCGATCGCCTTCACACCCATCGAGCCCAAAAGTTGATCAACCGCGCTATATGGCGCCGCCATGAAGGGTAAAATTTGACGTATTTTTGCCGCAATTATTCCTCACTCTAAGCACCGGCGGATCACTTACACAGCCAGGACCCATAAAGTTTTTATTCTGAGCAAATCGTGATAGCATGTACCAGGTCTAACCAAATTATTTATCGGTTCCTAAATGGATTTAAGTATTTTTAAAATATATAAAAGTATAGGTAGGGGTGGCAGATGTGTAGTAATTTAGTTTTATTTTAACCGTGGCGCGACTTAGCGGTGTGAATCGCGTCATCACGGCACAGTGAACACCTGACAACAGCGCTTTTGACGTTCATTGTTGCATACTCTTTGAAAGTACAATAGCTTTACTGAATCTAGACTGCAATGGATTTGGCACACGCCTCCCAGTCGTAATATTACAATCTCTATTGGCTCGCGAACTTTATTACAATTTCGTTTTGATTTTTAGTTCAGTTAAAAATAATCATGATCATAGAAAAATAATGTCCTCTGCTTGTCAGGCTTGGCTTGTTAGCCAAGTGTAAACCTATCACAAAATAGATAAAAAAAAAACATTCTATCATTTTCTGCCATTAGAGAACCCACACCATAACTTATTTTATCAAATCATTCATAGATAGATTATTGATTTGCCTTTATAATTAGTTCATATGACCCTTTCTGTTCTCTAATGGCTAAAAATGAAAGGTATGGTTTTATTTCAGTTGAATCGTGTTTTCTTCGAATTGGGGCCAAAATTAACTTTCAAACATTACATTACGAATAGACATTAAAATATCATTTGAAAAATAAATGCAGTTTGTTTTAGTGGTTTTCACGAGTGCATACACACTCCAAATATAGGTATTATCAGGGTGTTTCTATGATTATAATATAAATACAGTTACACTATATATATTATTATACTATAGTACATCCATTAGTAGGCGTTTTAATGATGTAATTAACGACTCATTAATATAATATTACGATCTCTATTTAATTATTCACGTTTTAATTAATTACGTATTCTCTTATAGGTAAGATCTTATAGCTTAGGCTTAGTAACTTTATCTTTTTGCGAAATCCAAGAAGTTATACTTTCATTAATTTATCTTTTTACAAATCTTTTTGTCTTCTCTTTAAATCAAATAATATTTTGCCGAGTCTTGAGTATTATATTTAGGCCCGTATTTATAATCAGCTCTCAAGAGTGACAGCGAGTTTGAGTTCGTATCAGAAACGTCATTTCAGTACAAAACGACATGTCAAATCCCTACTTAATATTGCTCTCAATATTGAGATCGCTTTATAAATACGAGCCTAAAGAGTTCATAGGACAGCTGAGCCGATAGAAACTAAAGTTAAAATTGTTGTTCAATACGGAATGATACTGGAAAATAATTAGTTTCCCCTTAAATTATTTGTTTTCCCTCGTAAATGAAGCTTACGTTTATAAACCCTCATGAAAATTAGTTAAAAGTGATTCGGCGTTGAATTTACTTAGTTAAGTCGTGTTCTTACTTAATCGCCCTAATAGTCCTTCTGGAAGTTTAGCATTATAATAGGGATAGATTTTAAAATTGATTCATTTTTGAAGTAGGTATATTCAAAGTATACAAACATTACTTAATTTTATTTTTCATTCGGAACCTAATTCAGAAACCAATTAATAAACTAAATTACCCTTTCCACAACATCGCACGGGTGGAAACAAACTGTAATAGTATTATGAAGTGGTTGCCTGACATCAGTTCAAAAGCTTTTAAAACAATTGGTTGATGTCCAATAAAGCCTACCAATAATGGCAATATTCAGTAAAAAAGTGCCAAGTCTCGATTTTAATCATTTGCATGCCAAAGTTGTGAGATTATAATTATAATGAATTATTAATAGTAATTTTTACTTCTTAAATAAAATGATAATTTGCACTGACTTGACTTGTAAACCGCATAAGTTAAGTTATCTGGTGTTGTAGTATACACCAATAATAACGTGACACAAATACTGCTGCCCCTTAACGCCTGCTATATAGGTAAAGGCAAAGCAAAAATATCACAGGAACGGTTTGCTCAGTATGCTCTACTAGGCGTATCGGCTGAACATGTAAAAGCGGGTGTTTATAATCTGCTTTCAAGTGGCTTAGTCAGCTGAAAGGGTTAATTAGGTGAAAGATTCACACTACCGGTGGACTGGATGATCATGTTAGACTCCGTTAGACAAATTAGAACGAGGGCTTGTTGAAGAACCGGTGGATAACCACGGGAATCATATTTGCCGTTCCAGTTCATCCCTTACAAAGGGGTACGTTTTAGCACAGAAAATATAATAGTACTATACTAGGTTTAAGTGGTTGTGAGGTGTGTTAGTGATTATTAGCAGAATGAAGGTACAGTCCCGCACACGCTCAGTTACACATTGGTGTTGGAAAATATAATGTTTTGTATGCAAGGCAGACTGTTCTAGAGCAGTAATGACTGAGATAAAGAGAGCGCACCTAGCCAGAAAGTCCATTCTTCCACCAATGATAGAACACTTCTTTGGCGCCAGACTCCTGTGGTGATAGTCCGGTCTTCGAGGCGCTAAAAACAGCATTAAACATTCAAACCAATGTGCGATAATGAAACTTAAGAAATTCAACATCATTTGTTTAGTTGCCTTATGTACCTAACTAAAACATATTTATTTTATGTATATTATTGTGGATAAAATAAATATCATGTTGTAAAATGACGTGTCAGAAAATTACCTAGTTACTTGTCAAATATTTTCACTAAAGTCATAGTTTTTTTTTTATACTTTTATTTATAAAATAAACGCGATTACTTAGCTTTAATATATGTACCTATACTTTATTTTAAAGACACTCTTATCATATTTTTTCCCTGCAATAATTTATAAGTACCTAATATATGAAATTGTATTTACATAAAACAGACAAGGCATTCAAACCAATATTTACGAATCAATCTCTCGAAACCACTTGCTCGTTCGTGTGGAAATATTCAATCATATATGGAAGAAAAAATAAACAAATATAATACAACGTCGATGGAAAACAACACTTCTCACTAACTCACACGTTCACATTTTGATAAGAGATGTGTTGTTATAAATACTTGTAAGCATTATGATCCTGATTCTGGGTTTTGGTGCTAACAATTTTAACAGTTTTCAAACAAAACAACAGTTTTCAAGGTAGCAGAACAGATAAGTAGAGAGCAAAAGAAGAGAATAGTACACTCAAGACAGACGACGAAATTTTAAAGATTTCAGTATGTCAACTTAGTACTTAGGAACGAAATCTTCTAAGAAATACTTAGGTACCTACTTTAAGGACTGTAAAAAGATTAAGGAAATTATATACAGGTAGTAGAACCTACCCATGAAACTGAACAACTTTACTCAAAGAGTATATAGGTCGAAATACGAAAATAAAGGCCCTCCCATGCAAATGGTTTCAGCAGCTCGAGTCATTTCGTATGGGCGGGCCAATATTTTTTAATATAATTTTGACCTATGTTCTTTGAGGAAAGTTGTTCAGTTTCATCAGTAGATGTACACCCCCAGGTCAAGTTTTTTTTTTACACCAGGTATATAATCTACAATAAATTATCAACAGGTCAATACGTATCAACTACTATCAACCTACTTCTGCTAAAAACTACTGTCTAAAATTCCATATAGGTAACGTGTATCGAAAATGTTGAAATCAGGCAACCGTGGCAGCACACGTTCGAAAAACTAAAATTGTTAGGTAGGTGGGTACGTCGTCGGGGCAAAACAAACAGGCAGGGCCTCGAGCGAGGCCAAACATTCAACATCCGAACTTCCAAAAATTAAAAAACTCGTTGCCAAGTGCATCGCTACGGCTGAATCTGTTTGTTTACCCTACACAATCACCTAGGTATATAACCTTCAAACATTACCAGTTTAATTGTTTTTTATCGATCCCTTTCATTAGATTCCCTACTCAATAATTAGAAAAGCAAATAAATATCCATACATTATCTTATTGATGACGTCATAGCTGCTTTCCACCACATTATTACCGATGGACCCGCAATTCAGTGTTCGGGAAAATATGTTTATAATAAGTAAAGTAGGTATATACCAGTTGTCCGCAGAATGGACCTGAATCACACGGAAATCGTTACATTAAGACTTTATCAAACGCATCATCTTCTTCTTAGTCTATAAGGTGTGAGCTGAACTACCACGATCATGTATGTGGCGAACACGCTGAACGCGGTGGTGGCGAATCGCATGTCCACAGGAATCACGCCCGCTACCGGACGCCATAGGTAGTCATTCGCTAAAGTCGATGACATGAGTGACCTGCACAAGTACGATCATTTATGTGGCGAATACTCCTAACGTGTTGGTGGCGAGTTGCAAGTCCACAGGAATCATGCCCGCCACCGGACGCCACAGTCGTTTGCTTGTCTAGTCGACAAAATGTGTGTGTTGCACTACTACGATACGATCATGTATGTGGCAAACACGCTGAACGCGGTAGTGGCGAGTCGCATGTCCACAGGAATCCCGCCCGCCACCGGACGCCACAGGAATCACGCCTGCCACTGGACGCCACATTCGTTTGCTTTTCTAGTCGACGATATGTGTGAGTTGCACTAGTACGATCATGTATGTGGCGAACACTCCTAACGCATTGGTGGCGAGTTGCATGTCCAAAGGAATCACGCCCGCCACTGGACGCCACAGCGGCCTCGAATCTATATACCCCAGAAGCCGATTTATTTCTTCGCTCTTCTTGTCATCTGAAATTCAATTGAAGATGTAAAAAAACAAATCTAAATTTGATGCCGGATGTCGAAAATGAAAATGAAAATGAAAATGAAAAAAATTGGATATCACTTTTATTTAGAGTTACTTTTCTCAGACGATTTATTTCTTCGCTCTTCTTGTCATCTGAAATTCAATTGAAGATGTAAAAAAACAAATCTAAATTTGATGCCGGATGTCGAAAATGAAAATGAAAATGAAAATGAAAAAAATTGGATATCACTTTTATTTAGAGTTACTTTTCTCAGACTTTTAAAACGTCAAAAATATTTTAGGATTGTCTGATCAAAGTTTTACATTTCATAATTGTTTCTATGTCTTGGCTTCATATTTGTATTTCTATGTTCTTGGTTTTATATTTAAGCATAATGAAAGAAAATAATATCTAGACCTTTTTCACTCAACAACATGCGGTGTAGTTGAAACTTGAGAGATTCCACTTGGGACACAACCATTTGGCCTATTGCTCCAGTGCAGACTATGTTGCTGACGACATTGCAAGCAAGAATATAATCTCCAAGCGAGATGAATATAATATCTTCCTGGAATATTAAAAAGTTGTGCAAAACTTCTTCATCTCTTCATTATTTTCTTAATCAAGTCTTTCGCCCCATAGATGACGAAACGAGAGTTTTTTTTCTGTATTCAATCCTTTAGAATTATGATAGATGCATTTAAACTTTTATTAACAGTTGTGGTCAAAGTTTCGGATAATAGGACTCTGATTAAATGTGAAGAAAAAAGAACATCAAACTGAGGCGATAAAGGTTGAATTGCCATACTCACACCAACCGCCACATACTTCAGCATATTGTAAATTATTCCCATCATCTTTGGTATTTCTATAAGCTCAAAAGTTATCTGTAAAAAAGATCATAATCAATATAAAATTCTATTTTAAATGACACAAACTAATTTAAACAAATCTTACCATTTTTTCATAGAAAGGTCTGATTTTATCATAACTCTCGATTATAGCAACATACCGCTTCCTCAGATATGATATATTTAACTCATTTTTCAACAATTCATTTACGTCTTTGAGGCAGTAATACAGGTAGCAATATATTAAAATTGGTATAAGAAACATAAAGTCTACAATATATTCTGGTATAGTCCATACTAGATAATGGACGAAGCCCATGTTACAGAGCCCAGGAAAATATATTTCACAATCTATGATAATAATGCAGATCCTTGCAAAATACCACATGAAGAAGTATACCCAAAGTAACACACCAATCTTCAAATTATTAACTTTTACCATTTTTTTATCAATATTGTGCAAGTCAACCAAAAAATCATAAGCAGAATATTTTGTTACTTTCAATATTACAAAAATGCAAATAAATTCCAAAAGGGTAAAAAGGTGCCAGTAAAAATCTGCGTCATCCCCATCAATTAGATTGACAAAAATTATAAAAATGATGAACAGTATGAAAGGCCACACCCAACACACACATTTGATAAACATTTGCTTAATTTTTGGAAACAATTTAGAGATTCCAAAATCCATTCCCAAAAAAAAGCAGAACATGATAAGGAAAACTCTGATCATTTTTGGAACAATCGCTTTTGAATTATTAACGTAATTATTTTGTAAGCTCCCGACACCTTTCGGTAAAAACAACATTTTGAGTAGGACTGTAAAAGTCGTCTATCTTTGAAATAAACTAAATTATACTGATGGTTGCCTTCGGAAACCGAGCAAGGGTAATTAATTATATATTCAATATAAGGGTAAAATAAACTAATTATCTGTTATTGGAAACACATTAATAAATAATATCAACCTTAAATTATTCACGATTTAATTAGGTAAGTGTGTTCAAAACAGAATCGGGTATTTCGTTAAGTTTAATAAAACAAATATTACTAGTAATAATTTTTTACTGTTGATTATTTTATTAGTACACTAAATAGAAAGTTATTTCGAAAAAATAATGTTATCCAAATGGTGACTGTTACGCTGCTGGCACTCTTTTAATCTGGAACATTTGCAACTACGAATTGCTACCATATCTAAGGCCCGTAAATAAATCAGCTCTTGAGACTGATAGCGAGTTTGAGTTTATATCAGAAATGTCATTTCAGTACAAAATTGCCTGTCAAATCTATATTTAATATTGCTCTCAATCTGGAGATAGCTTCATAAATTCTATTTATTTTCACAACAACAACCAAAGCTACGTAAAGAACTTCATTTATAATATGGAAAGCTACACTGTGCAAATTATTGTTATCGTATTTTTTTTTTGCAGATGACAAGAAGAGTGAAAAAATAATTTTGCCTTATAGGGCGCGGCGGTTATGGCGTCCGGTGGCAGATATGATTCCTGTGGACATGCAACTTGCCACCACCGTGTTCAGCGTTTTTACCACATACAATATGATCGTACTTATGCAGCTCGTGCTTATGCAGCTCACACATGTCGTCGAAGAGACAAGCTAATTCCTATGGTCGTTGGGCGTGATTCCTGTGTCGGAAATTATTCCTGTGGTGGGCATGACTCCAGTGGACATACGGCTCGCCTAGGGTACTAATTAGTAATAATCACTTTTAATCAATATCATGAAGTGGGCCATCTGAAGTTTCATCGTTGGCAATAATACGTCCCCACCAGGCACGGACTTGGAATCACCCTGCACTCGATTTAACGTGGTCAACACTCGGCTATGTCCGGGTAATAAACGCATGATCCTTGACAACCTCTTCACATTAAACGAGGCCTGTGATTGTGAAATGTGAATCCGGCCTAATGAATAAGGACTGTAAAAACATTAAGGAAATTATAAACAGGTAGAAAAAAAATTTGCTTCAAAGTGTGAACCTACCCATGAAACTGAACAACTTTACTCAAAGACTATACGGGGTGTAAGGGACAGCGTCCCGCAAACTTATAGGGGTTGCTCAGTCAACGAAACTGAACAACTACCACCAGGAATTTTTTTCAGGAAATGAAAAAAAAAATTTGCTTTTTCATACAAAATGACCACCTCGATCAGACAATTTGTATGAAAAAGCAAATTTTTTTTTTCATTTCCTGAAAAAAAAACCTGGTGATAGTTGTTCAGTATCGTTGACTGAGCAACCCCTATCAGTTTGCGGGACGCTGTCCCTTACACCCGGTATACCTAGGTCGAAATACGAAAATAAAGGCCCTCTCATGCAAATGGTTTCAGCAGCTCGAGTTATTTCGTATGGGAGGGCCATTTTTAAAAAAAATAATATTTTGACCTATGTTCTTGAGGAAAGTTGTTCAGTTTCATGAGTAGGTTAACACCCCCAGGTCAACATTTTTTTTTTACACCAGGTATATGTTCTATAAAAAATTATCAACAGGTCAATACTTATCAACTACTATCAACCTACTTCTGCTAAAAACTACTGTCTAAAATTCCATATAGGTAACGTGTATCGAAAATGTCGAAATCAGCCAACCGTGGCAGCACACGTTCGAAAAACTAAAATTGTTAGGTAGGTGGGTACGTCGGGGCAAAACAAACAGGCAGGGCCTCGAGCGAGGCCAAACATTCAACATCCGAACTTCCAAAAATTAAAAAACTCGTTGCCAAGTGCATCGCTACGGCTGAATCTGTTATTTTACCCTACACAATCACCTAGGTATATAAAACCTTCAAACATTACCAGTTTAATTGTTTTTTATCGATCCCTTTCATTAGATTCCCCACTCAATAATTAGAAAAGCAAATAAATATCCATACATTATGTTATTGATGACGTCATAGCTGCCTTCTACCACATTATGACCGATGGACCCGCAATTCAGTGTTCGGAAAAATATGTTTATAATAAGTAAAGTAGGTATATACCAGTTGTCCGCAGATTGGACCTAAACCACACGGAAATCGTTACATTAAGACTTTATCAAACGCATCATCTTCTTCTTAGTCTATAAGGTGTGAGCTGAACTACCACGATCATGTATGTGGCGAACACGCTGAACGCGGTGGTTGCGAATCGCATGTCCACAGGAATCACGCCCGCTACCGGACGCCATAGGTAGTCATTCGCTATAGTCAATGACATGAGTGACCTGCACAAGTACGATCATTTATGTGGCGAATAATCCTAACGTTTTGGTGGCGAGTTGCATGTCCACAGGAATCATGACCGCCACCGGACGCCACAGTCGTTTGCTTGTCTAGTCGACAAAATGTGTGTGTTGCACTAGTACGATACGATCATGTATGTGGCAAACACGCTGAACACGGTAGTGGCGAGCCGCAAGTCCACAGGAATCCCGCCCGCCACCGGACGCCACAGGAATCACGCCTGCCACTGGACGCCACATTCGTTTGCTTTTCTAGTCGACGATATGAGTGAGTTGCACTAGTACGATCATGTATGTGGCGAACGCTCCTAACACGTTGGTGGCGAGTTGCATGTCCAAAGGAATCACGCCCGCCACTGGACGCCACAGCGGCCTCGAATCTATATACCCCAGAAGCCGATTTATTTCTTCGCTCTTCTTGTCATCTGAAATTCAATTGAAGATGTAACAAAACAAATCTAAATTTGATGCCGGATGTCGTAATCGGCAACTGATAATATCAATTCTTTCTAATTTTAAACCATTGCCTGTGAATATATCTTGCACAGCTTTGTCCAATTTCATCTACCAAGCGTGGAAAAAAACTCCAAACTCGGTATGCCCCTGCCCTAAGTCCAAAAGTGGAGTTTTAGGACTGTTGTAGTTGGATATCACTTTTATTTAGAGTTACTTTTCTCAGACTTTGAAAACGTCAAAAATATTTTAGGATTGTCTCATCAAAGTTTTACATTTCATAATTATTTCTATGTCTTGGCTTCATATTTCTATTTCTATATTCTTGGTTTTGTATTTAAACTACCTAAGCATAATGAAAGAAAATAATATCTAGACCTTTTTCACTCAACAACATGCGGTGTAGTTGAAACTTGAGAGATTCCACTTGGGACACAACCATTTGGCCTATTGCTCCAGTGCAGACTATGTTGCTGACGACATTGCAAGCAAGAATATATTCTCCAAGCGAGATGAATATAATATCTTCCTGGAATATTCAAAAGTTGTGCAAAACTTCTTCATCTCTTCATTATTTTCTTAATCAAGTCTTTCGCCCTATAGATGTTTTTTTTTTTGTATTAAATCCTTTAGAATTATGATCGATGCATTTAAACTTTTATTTACAGTTGTGGTCAAAGTTTCGGATAATAGGACTCTGATTAAATGTGAAGAAAAGAGAACATCAAACTGAGGCGATAAAGGTTGAATTGCCATACTCACACCAACCGCCACATACTTCAGCATATTGTAAATTATTCCCATCATCTTTGGTATTTCTAAAAGCTCAAAAGTTATCTGTAAAAAAGTTCATAATCAATATAAAATTCTATTTTAAATGACACAAACGAATTTAAACAAATCTTACCATTTTTTCATAGAAAGGTCTGATTTTATCATAATTCTTGATTATAGCAACATACCGCTTCCTCAGAAAAGATATATTTAACTCATTTTTCAACAATTCATTTACGTCTTTGAGGCAGTAATACAGGTAGCAATATATTAAAATTGGTATAAGAAACATAAAGTCTACAATAAATTCTGGTATAGTCCATACTAGATAATGGACAAAGCCCATGTTACAGAGCCCAGGAAAATATATTTCACAATCTATGATAATAATGCAGATCCTTGCAAAATACCACATGAAGAAGTATACCCAAAGTAACACACCAATCTTCAAATTATTAACTTTTACCATTTTTTTATCAATATTGTGCAAGTCAACCAAAAAATCATAAGCAGAATATTTTGTTACTTTCAATATTAAAAAAATGCAAATAAATTCCAAAAGGGTAAAAAGGTGCCAGTAAATATCTGCGTCATCCTTATCAATTTGATTGACAAAAATTATAAAAATGATGAACAGTATGAAAGGCCACACCCAACACACACATTTGATTAATATTTGCTTAATTTTTGGAAACAATTTAGAGATTCCAAAATCCATTCCCAAAAAAAAGCAGAACATGAAAAGGAAAACTCTGATCATTTTTGGAACAATCGCTTTTGAATTAGTAACGTAATTATTTTGTAAGCTCCCGACACCTTTCGGTGAAAACAACATTTTGAGTAGGACTGTAAATGTCGTCTATCTTTGGAATAAACTAAATTATACTGATGGTTGCCTTCGGAAACCGAGCAAGGGTAAATTAATTTTATAATCAATATAAGGGTAAAATAAACTAATTATCTGTTATTGGAAACACATAAATGAATAATTTCAACCTTAGAGTATTCACGATTTAATTAGGAAAGAGTGTCCAAAAACAGAATCGGGTATTTTGTTTAGTTTAATAAAACAAACATTACGTAATAATTTTTTTACTGTTGATTATTTTATTAGTACACTAAATAGGAAGTTATTTCGAAAAAATAATGTTATCCAAGTGGTGACTGTTACGCTGCTGGCACTCTTTTAATCTGGAACATTTGCAACTACGAATTGCTACCATATCTAAGGCCCGTTTATACCTAAATAAATCAGCTCTTGAGACTGATAGCGAGTTTGAGTTTATATCAGAAATGTCATTTCAGTACAAAATTGCCTGTCAAATCTATATTTAATATTGCTCTCAATCTGGAGATAGCTTCATAAATTCGAGTCTAAAATAAATCAAAATAAATCTTTTCCCACAACTTTGATTAAAACACCAACTATTCCTATAGCTCAATTATTTTCTAAATAGCTACAATATGCCACAAAATGCTTGTTTATCAATATTATGAAGTGGGCCATCTGAAGTTTCATCGTTGGCTATAATACGTCCCCACCAGGCAAGGACTTGGAATCACCCTGCACTCGATTTAACGTGGACAACACTCGGCTTTGTCCGGGTAATAAACGCATGATCCTCGACAACCTCTTCACATTAAACGAGGCCTGTGATTGTGAAATGTGAATCCGGCCTAATGAATTTTATTTCATGAACGACATCTCAATTAATTAATGATGACGCTACGCAGCAGAACTTTTCATATTTGGGATATTTATCGTTGGACATTATTGTAGTTATCAATCGGTAAGTGTTTGGAAAGATTACAGATTGTAGTAAAAAAAGCTATTTGATACTCTTATTCTTATCAATACAA
Source organism: Scrobipalpa atriplicella (assembly GCA_029255725.1). NCBI lineage: Eukaryota > Metazoa > Arthropoda > Insecta > Lepidoptera > Gelechiidae > Scrobipalpa > Scrobipalpa atriplicella. Next base: position 28,570 of record JARACY010002316.1, on the reverse strand, counting down.
ATTAAATACCGCGAAATAGAAGAAGTACTCGTAAAATTATTTAAGTTTGGAAAAAACACTTTCAAACTGAAAAACGTAAGGGTTTTTTTTTAAATAATCGGTTCCTTAATCAATCAAATTCATAGATTTTAAAAGTCAAAACTATTGTGTGTAATTTTTCTTGTTTATTTTTGGTGTTTATCTATTATTTCTCTATTTGCACCATAATGAAATAAGTAAATAAGTTACAATTTAAACTTCGACGAAGAAGGCATATTTCCTGCCGACATGATAAACAAAAATGGGTAGGCTCAATGACACCAAAATACCGCTTCCTCCATTTAATTATTTGCGGAAAACGAAGTACCTACCTATGAGCGAATTTATAGAACGGAAGTGGACACGAGCCTATTACGAATTTCGTCATAATTTTTAGTATCGTTATATCTTATTGTACAGGTAATGTATTTGCATAAAATGATAATTGTAAAAAAAAAACCTGTTTTATTTTAGTTAGTAAGATGCCTACGAATTAGCGAGGCCAGGAAATAAAAGTTGTTGAACTTAGAAACTCGCCATTTTCAAGAACACAACCATCGGTGCTTGGTCTGTCAGCAACAATACGCAAATAGTGTGATAGAAAGACTCAATATTATACAGGTTGTTAATTTAATTGAATAAGTAACGATAAAGGCAAAAACTTAATTTTATTTCTATGTTTTTTAAAGAGTGTCACGTTATTTAATTGAGAAAACCTTTGCAATAGCACAGAATATTATAATACCTAGTCAATAGCCTATTTGTGTCTATAAAATACATCGCACCATACCAATAGAGCCTTTCATTCTTTCAGCCTATTCAGGTTCATTTTTCAAAACATAGGCCGACACAAACACATGTCCAAAGTCGGTGCAACATGTTTTTTTCTTTTTTTCTGAAAAGAGAGAGTTCATTAAACGTTGAATGAAATTCAATCTGCGAGTGGGGAGTGCGCTGGACATCATTCAATTTTTCCTCTTCTGTTCTCTCTGTTACCATTTTTTTTTCCAGCGATATTTTTTGTAATTTCGCAACATGAAAGATTAATATTTTTTTGTAATTGTTTATTTGATGGCAACAAGACTCTTCATGTGAACAGTAATGTAAAATTATGTACGACTAATAATAATAGGTATAAAGTGGAAAGACGTACGTATATTTTTTTCGCTCTTAATACCAAATTTTAACTGTACGTTTAAAACTCTATACCTACCTACACATTATCTAGAAGTAACGTAGGCTAATTAACTGTGAAAAAATATCTCTATAGGTACTAGGGGAAAACTCATGTCATTTTTATAGGATCCAATCTTTGAACTTTAAATTTTATTTACGTAGATTATTTTCTCAAGAGTACACTGAGTTCCTATAGTGCCTTATTCTGAAAACAGTCCCAGCTTCCGTCAAAAATTTCGTGAAGCGTTCCGATCACAGATCATTTCAAGTTTGCTTGCCATTCCGCGGTGGCACGGCCACGTTCCACCAAAAGTGGATTCTATTTCAAATAGTGAAATATTGGGAATAAAATATAGCCGCTATCGTGTTTCCACGTGGCAGGCGGAAATAAAGCCCGTCGACAAATCGACATGGGGAGACGTTTGCGGGAATCGCGGCCGCAAAGCTGCTTGTTAATATGTTTATGTCTAACGGGTGGTTGCGACGCATGCTTCATATTATATTGTCCATGATATACTGGAAAAATTCATGATAAGTAGAGCTTAATGTCAAAATAAAAGTTACATACATAACTTGTACTTGAGGTATTTATTTTGATTCCATTATTTCTGCTCGCTCATGCTCAGCCTAACTTCCGCTTAAACCCTTCAGAATTCTAATGCATAAGTATTTTACACATCTAGTTCTAAAATAATATAAATATTTATTATATCTAAAGTCGCATCAAATATTACCCACCGTTCTGCATCCTGCTAAAATAAGCCATCTGATTCGATCGGGCCAAAATTAAACTGACCAGACGAGAGCTCTGGTTTGCTCATAAAATATGTATGCCGTACGTTGGTCGGCTCGTGTGAAGTCTGCTCAGAACGGTACCACCCCATGTCTTCCTGGGGCCAAGATAAGTTTTCTCAGGTACTTACTAATGTTTTTACATAATATTTGGTACAGTTTAGTAATCTGCATAATAAAACGAAATTTCATGAAAATACATACTAAATTATTTTCAGAGAAAACTTCAACCGTTTCGAGCGGCCGGCGGCGGCCCTATGTACCTTTCTACTAGTTGTATTGTAGGTAACACCTTCATGTCATCCTGGGTAGTATCATTATGATTTGGGGATTTGGTAGCCGTTTTTTTGTGAATTGATTATTGCCAAGTGCCAAACCCGCATGTCAAACATGGCAAGTTATTCGAATTCGAGACTGATGAGATGAATGAGGTTGGCTAGCTGGAGTTTTAGTTAGCATAAGTCCTACCCCTTCATTTATAGCTTTCTTATACTGAAATTATTGTGAAATCAAAGCAGTAGCTCGATGGTGCATCACAACCTAAATGTTAGGACGATACGTTTTTCAAAATGTCAAGTATACGTGTTAATAAATTATACTTACGTTTGTTGAATAATCTCGATTGACAGTCGAAACAGTATGGATATAAAATATTTAAAACAAACACAGCGAGGCCTTTTGTTATTTAATCAATAGATCTCAACCAACTGACAACAGGATTGTTAACTAAAGTCTTTACTCTGGCTCCGTACACAAACTCAAGGTGGGTGAATTCCAATGATTTATTCAACATCACACTGTTGACAATATTTGGTAAACTATTTTCAAGTCTTTGGACGTCTTTCAAGGTACTGAACCAGTCAACTTCACTTGATATGAGTGTCACTGGTGCACTGACTAGAGATAAATTATAAATAGGCGGTTTTGTCGACCCGTATACCATGTTATTTTCATCACGTTTGTGGTAGCTGTACCTCTGAAATTTCTTCGTGGCGTATCCCTGTATAAAGTGCAGGACGTTTTTAGTAGAAGTCCCGCCTCGTATATGACTAGCGATCACCGGTAATCGGTCCGGAGTGATGTAGCTTAGATTCTTCACTCCAAAGCTTAACGAATACTCCAGCTCACAAAGAATAATCGCTGTACTCGATATGTTACACACTTGGGCGTGATACGAATTCACTAAAGGGTTATCCGAAAATATTTCATAAAATCCCACCTTTTCAGCGAACGTCGTCAGCTGTTCTAAATTTGGCGACAAAATATCAATAAAAGGGTATTTCAAACTGCTCACCCAGGCTACCGGCGCCATCAAAATGGCATGTTTGATTTTGTCATTATATTCCGGTCTCATACTGCACATTACGAAGAATATCGTCGTCCCCTGGGAGAACCCTACGTACGCCAGTTTCTGCCGGGATGTAATTCGCAGAATATGATCAATACAGGCGGGCAAGTCCTGGGAGCCCATCTCTTCATAACTGAAATTCCAGTATCGCTTGCTCGAAAGGTTTCTGGTATGTCTTTTGCTATATTTATTGCCTCTTGCGTTGTATAACCAAACATCGTAGCCGGCGTCCGATAGCAAATATGCGAGGGAATTTGTCGGGCCCAAAACGAGCCAGCCGTCCGAACTGTCGGCTATTCCGTGAGCTAGGAATACAGGGGGTCCCCTCTTCGGTATCCGGAATAGTTTCACGATATAGCCGTCTTCGGTAATCACTGAATGACTTTCTAAAGGGTAACCATATTTTAAGATTAACTGTTTAGAGTTCAATCGCACGTCTGGGTCCGTTTCACTGTTATCAAACGTATTTATTCGTATTACGTTTTGAGCACTGCCTATAAAAATAAGGATAAAAACACTGTAGATGGGGATGGAATTCCACAGGTCCATGTTGCGAAACGTCAAGCCATGCCGAAATGTTGGCCGATAATAGCTTGGACTCAGTTGAACGTACCTGATATCACAGCCCACCTTAAACTCAATGTCAAGATGAGGAAGTTCGGCACTTGTTAACTATAAACTCAGAACGTCATGTGATCACATTGTTAATATTGAAATTAATGCAAATTAGACGTGACACATGCATGAGTGATGTTTATCCAAAAGACATGCCAGTATTCTATTGTGTTACATTACAAAACAAACAAAAACACTTTAGTCATTGGCAGTTCGCTTCCTAATCTCTTCTAGTTACAATGTACAGTTGGTGACTGTGCAAGAACGTGCCTTTCTTTATTGTAGGTAAGTAATATTAGGCTAGTTTGATGACTTATAAATGATTGCACTTTCTACCTATCTATTTATTGCTTTTATGTAATTTAAAAATACTTAAAAGATGCAGCTGTATTAAATCAAACAAATCTCTCTCCTTCAAGCAAACTTTATGTAAGTATATTGTAATGGGTGCTGTATTGTAGGATAGGTTTTCTTTAAGAAAGTAAGTTAATTAAAATCAGCAATCAGCGTCAGCCATGATTTAATCTAGATGGTTTACCGGAAATAAGTACATCAACTAGCATTTATCCAGAATTTTTAATTCAATAACGCAAAGTCAAAGGTATTTTCGGGCGTTTAAGAATACGTAATTAAAAGTTCCCTAGTCTTTTTAAAACAGTATAAATAAAGAAACCAAAAATTTTGCTCTGTCATGGAGAGGATTCGAACTCACGACCTTCGTCGAACCATCCTTAAGTGGACGTTACAGCGCCATCTCAGATTATTTTGCAATAAATACAACGAGACAAGCAGTTATTCTTTCCAGAATAAATTCAGCTTGGTATACGCTTAATTTTTCTCATATTTTTAATTTTTAAAACATATAAATATAGAAGGAAGCCCATATCCAGCAGACTGTTGTGGCTGATGATGATGATAAATATAGAAAACAAAATAAATATTTATTGTGTGGTCTAATCTGCCTGGACCTCCTCTTTTTCGAGCATGCGGAACTTGATCACGGCGTCCTTAACATCGACCTGCGAAGCAGTTCGCACGAGTTCAATGCCATTATTACGTTAATTTTATAAAAAAATTGTTGTAGACTATACTATACCGGGTGTAAGGGACATCCTTCTACCAGAAACTGAAGGGGTTGTTTAGTCAACGAAACTGAACAACTTTTACTTGGAAGTCTTTCAGGAAATGAAAAAAAAAATTGGCTTGGCAAATTGTCTGATCGAGGTATGGTCATTTTATATGGATTATCTTTTTATTTCCTGAAAGAATTTCCTGTTGATAGTTGTTCAGTTTCGTTGACTGAGCAACCCCTATCAGTTTCTGGTACGCTTTCCCTTACACCGCGTGTCAAAAAATATATAATATATATTACTAGCTTTCCGCCCCGCGGTTTCACCCGCAGCTAAGAGTTTTCCCGTGGGATTGAGTTCCCGCGCTGTTCCTACCTTTAAAATTGACGGAATTTCAATACAAACTTCCATCCCCTATTTAACCCTTTTAGGGGTAAAAAATGCAAAAATGCTGAAACACGTATAAATAATTTTTTAATCATTAGCCTAAATACATAATTTGAAGATCCTACCTTCAAAATTGACGGACTTTCATACAAACTTCAACCCCCCTTTTTACCCGTTTAGGGAGGGAAAATCCGGAAATCCTTTCTTAGTGGGAGGTTACGTTATAAGAGGAACTTGCTCTCTAAGTTTAATGATTCTAGCTTTAGTAGTTTAGGCTCTACGTTGATGAATCAGTCAGTCAGTCAGTAAGGACAAACGATTTTATAAGTTTAGATATTTTTTGACATTTATCTAAGTACCTGTAGCGCACATAGATGGCGCCACATCAAGAATCAACAGTCCTGAAACGCGGTATCGAAGTTTGCACGGCGATCCGCATATATACAACTTCCGAATTCATCCAGTCGGACTCCGGTCCCCTGGTCACAACACCCGACCAGGCGGGTAATTACCCTTTTCCCATCCGTCATCACTCGGCCAACTGGCTTCAAGGAAATACTCCTAAATTGGTGACCCCGACGTGATCGCACAAGGACGTGATGGAAGATCTTAACCATGGACCACACCAACACCACTGGACATCACCGCCAACATGCAACTTGGACTTCACTATCTCAGCGCCTCCAGCCTCATCGTCACAGCAACAAAGACGTCCGACTCACTGGATGCAGCAACAAAGACGTCCGACTCACTGGATGCAGCAACAAAGACGTCCGACTCACTGGACGCAGCAACAAGTCGCCCGACTCACTGGGTGCAGCAAAAACAAGTCGCCCGACTCACTGGGTGCAGCAAGCAACAAGATGTACGACTCAACGGCTGAAAAGCGTCTACGGTATCGTCCGCCTGTCCCAAAAAGGGGGAGTACTGTAGCGCACATAGATGGCGCCACATCAAGAATCAACAGTCCTGAAACGCGGTATCGAAGTTTGCACGGCGATCCGCATATATACAACTTCCGAATTCATCCAGTCGGACTCCGGTCCCCTGGTCACAACACCCGACCAGGCGGGTAATTACCCTTTTCCCATCCGTCATCACTCGGCCAACTGGCTTCAAGGAAATACTCCTAAATACCTATACCAATATTATAAAAACATTTATAACGAACAAACTAAAAAACTACTGGACCGATTTCAAAAATTTCACCTTCAGAAAGCTACGTTTACCCTGTGAAACACAGGTTACTTTTTTACCGCGGAATAATATCTGATTCCCGCGGGAAAACTCATTGAGCTGCGGGTGAAACTGCGGGGCAAAATAAGCTTGTTTTAGATTAGGTATGCAGATTTGATATCGTGACGTGTGTTGCTATAATTTATGATGTTTTCATTGCACTGACCCGTGTAAAGACAAGGTTAAAAATATTGTAGTTATAATTGGGTTTTATATGGGTGTAATAAAAAGAACCTACTAATAACAGAGGTCGTCGGACGACTTGAGTCTGTAAATCAAATCGGTATTCAAATCACCTAAATGTGCAGATTTTGTTATAGTTCATAATTCAGGTGTTTTAAAGTCCAAAAACGACCCGACGTACCTACTCTGGTATGGAATAATTCTGTCGGATGTGCGTGCATAGGGTATCTGAAATCGCAGCTACCATCCTAAATTTTACTGAGTTAAGGTAGAGTTTGGAGCAGTAGAAAATGTACTTGTGATTAGATTAGCAAAATACTTACTCGCGAAATAATACTGGGTTTACCTAATGATAGATCTAAAGATTCTAAATGATACTGACCAAATGGGTAACGTCACAAAAAACCGGTTATGAGGGCACTGACCTACCCTAATCATTAAAATGTTCTTTTTTTTTTAAGCTTTACATTAATTCTTGCTTTACAAATACTTAAATGATTTGAATAAAAAAATTAAGTAGGAACAGCGCACGGCAGGCGTTTGTAATGCGGGATAATAAAATTCGCACCGTATTTTTATCAAAATCTATTTTCACATTTATGTGCTAAATAAATATGAGAAAAACACCGCCTTTTTGTTCCTTGGAAAAAAAGGATTTTTTCCTCTATCATTACCAGCATATTCACCTCATAGCACAAGTAGGTACTTAGGTACCTATCGTTTTATAGTAATTATATAGTTTGAAATACACCCTAATAAGTCTAATATAAATGCAGTATCCGATGTTAATATATAAAAAGGCCCTAATCTTGTCACAAGAGACATATTTCTAAGCTTACACGTAGGGAATCATAGTATAATTTTATGCTATTGCATGTAGAGCTAGGTGTACTTACTGTACGTGAATAGAAAAAATATGCTTTTCTAACGTAGGTAGCTCTGGTTTAACCCTGCCTGTTGTTCAAGGGCAATTAAAAAATTCCAAAAAGGAACGTCGTAAAAAATTAGGTAAATAAATAAAAGAAGTTCTTGTGGTTTCCCCACAAGAGCAAATATGTCCAAAAATAGGACCTCGTTATGTTTATTGAGCTCATTTCGAAGAACGAATATTACCTGGGTACTCTGTTTAGGTCTTATGTAGAGACCTTTCGTCACCAATATTTGGCAATTAAATGACACACCACTCAAGTCGTGAAAGAACTCCATTTGTTCCTCACTTTGGTGATAGGTCATCTGCCATGTTCAAAAAAGATTCTCTTTGATCAGATAGGTACCCTACTCTCAATCCTAAGCCTGATTCCCAATGGATGGTTTTGAGGTCCTGGTTGTTAACATTTTTTTCTCTGATTTTAGGTGTCCATTTTCTTCGTACCTATTCAATTTTACCTAAATAATAAGTTCATCTGCATTAATCGAAACGAACAAAACAATTTATATCTCACTAAGTACCTACACAACAGCATCTTTAAAACGACAGGTAACCGTACTCTTGTTTATAAAATAAATACTCTTTAAAAATGTATGTTGTCAATCCAAGTTATTCCTCATTATTTACCAATATTATAATATTTACAAACATAAGGTTCAGATGAGGTAACCAGTTTATCTCATTAACGAACTCACGGGGACATAGGGCGTACCTATAGCTAGTTATTTAGATTATTGTTTATGTCCAGCAGAAAACAATGGTGAAACAATAGAAGAAGTTTGTCCTACAAAGGCTACAAATATGAATTGAAATAAAGGTCTAACTCATTTCTTCCATGGACTTGGAATCAGGAACAGTTTAGAGTTAAAAGGTCAGTGATTTTATGTTAAATGTTGTTTGTTTCCGTATTTATGTAAAGTGAACCTATTAGAGTCCGTTTCACATTAACTCTACCCGCGGTGGCAGATGGAACTAATTTTTTCCATACAATTAGTGTCAAATTTGACATTATCATAAAGACACTAGCGCCACCACCCAGAGGTATGTGAAACGGACTCTACCATTATTAGTGCTCTACAAAATCTGTGAGTGAATATTTTACCCGTTTGTAGGATAATAGATGAGTGATAAAATAAAATGATATTCACATGACGTAACCAGACAATTTTTCATAAGTTTGAGTTATTGAGTTCGACCCGGTGTACAAGTGTCAGAGTTTTTAAACCGCTAAAAGCGCACCTAATAGGCCTCTGACATGGTTCGTGTAAAGACCCCTACCAAAGACAGACCGGGACCGACGGCTTTACGTGCCCTCCGAAACACGGGATCCTTTTTTTTTAAGACAATCAGGTGATACAGGCTGCATTGTCCTAATTAAAATGGCGAAAATCTCATAAACTGTTAAATATCAACTGTGTTACCCCCGTGGGAATCGAATCGTAGGCCCCATGGCTCAGTCCACTAGACCGCACGGAAATAAAGAATCGCTAAAGCATAATTGATGGGGGTTTATGAAATGAGAAAAAATATACGCTAGAACTATAGCTTACCGCAAAAATAATATTTTTTGGATGTTATTTGCTTGAACTCTATAGATCTACAAGAAGTTTTAAGTATTTTTATGTTGCATGCAAAAGTTAATTAAAATTTGGTACCCAACAATTATTTTAAAACAGTCTCCAACTAACTCTGAACTATGTCCTACTTCCATGCTGGACTGGGAGCGATAGAAAAACATAGAATGTGCCAGCTGCATATCCCGAGCATGCTGTAAAAACCAGCTAAGGGATTCGAGGGTTTCAGTATATTGTTATTTAGGCGATGGGCTGACAACCTGTTACTACATCAATATACCTATATAGCTGACGTGGCAGAACGATCTTTGTTTAGATCGTTGACGCTTTGCCTACCCCATTTAGGGATACATGCGTGATATTATGTATGCATGTATGTCCTACCACGTCTAGTAAGAACCACAACTGCAGACTAAATAAATAGCATAGGTCGTCGGGACCATTTGATGTTTCGACTAAAGGCACATAGGTCGTCGGTACCATTTGATGTTTCGACTAAAGGCACTAAGGCGATAGTTTCTTCGTCTTTGCCACTTCACTTACGTACGTAAGGAGGTAGGTGCTTTACTTTAGTTAGGTGCTCCTATAAAGGAAGACCAGATCTACACTGGCGCTTGGTGCCTTGTACGGACCGAATGATCGAAAGCGAAACTTTTTAAATTACTTTTGTGTTATGTTGATTGCGAGTTTTACATACCTATTTAAAATATAAAAGGAGGTGTGGTAGGTATCTAAATTGAAATATGTGCAATGTGGACAAATATCTATGGACGATTCTTTATCTAAGTACCTACCTACTGTAATTTTCAGGTATATTTTAGATTACACTCAAAACAGTTTCAGTATAAAAAACCGTCTCTTCTCTACTATACATGCATAAATAAATGTACCTGATTGTATGACACTAATAAATTCTGATCCTGATCCGATAGACTACAAAACCAACGAATTTAAATAAGAAATTTCAGGGCACACACTTGCATAAAAGTTTTTAGATTAGAAGTACCTACCTAAAAGTAGTTACATGTGTAAAAGTTTTAAAAACAATGTATAAAGAGCTACGAAAGTTTCTGAAAATAATAAACTAAGAGGGAAAAACAGCAAGCGAAGGGAGCACCAAGATAAAATGAGGCAAGTTTAAGTACTAAAAAATGCAAAGAAGGGTGCGGATAAAATGCAAATATTAAGTGAAGATCTTGCTATATTTTTAGAAGGTTTAAGCAATATGACCATCGGTCTATATAGTAGAATCACATCTGTCCTTTAAGTTCAAAGAAAATTCACTGGTGGCATTTAGGGGAGTTGTTACCCTTGCCCCGCTTTCTTACTGCATCGAATTCTCTTTGCGGTGACTTGGGTAGGTTGTTCGATTTGCTTAGCTTGGTCTGTACAAACTTTTATATAGAGTGTCCTCGCCCGCGGCCGTCAATTCACTTAAGAGGTCGATCACGCCGTCGCTTGCAACTAAAAGCTACTAAAAGCCCTCCATAAAAGCAATAATTAAATTGACATAATGAAATTTGCGAAGACAAGGTATCGCGGGGCGACGTATCGCTCTTCTGTGTAATGTAGAGATGTAGTATCCTTTTGGCCGTTTACATTTTTATCCTTTTGACATCATAGACTTATTATGACAAAAAACAGTTACCTATGTAAACCTGTGATGTAAACTATTAAAATCCCTCCGATAATACCCTCTGATACCTGTATCTGATAGCTGATAGTGACAAACCGCTGATTGGTATGGTAGCAAGGAATACTTAGATGAAATAAGTGAATCGCGGATATGGTCGCAGGTCACATAATAATAACTATTTAAATTGTACTTTTATCTGTTTTATACCAACATTACACTACGTCGTCGTCGGTAGATAATGGTACTTACTTACTTACCTGATGCATCTGCATAAGTACTTATTAAGTGAAAGTAAGTCGGGGAAAATTCTAAATTACTTCGACGGACGGACTATTATTTATTTGATTTATTTTATATACGTTGACTTCAGTTCTATTTTATTTATTCTATTTTTAAAGGATCTTTTATTATCAGAGATAGAGTAGGATGCAATAGCTTTGCTGGTGGTACCAAAAAGCAATACTTGTGGTTGTGTGAATAATTAATTTTATTATAGCTACTTAGGTACTTAACTTCCTTTCCACTAGGAGCAAAGTTCATACTTAGCTATAGAATAATTTAATTAAAATCAACCAACCTAAATCATGAACTGTGCCCTGCCTGATCTCACCTAAGGAAATTACATTTCAATCGGGTTATCCACAAAATAAACAATAAATTACTTTAGGCCTACTTGCATCTATTATCTTTATTACCTACCCACTTCCAGTTTCGATTTAACTATCAAGAATATCCGCCATATAAAGCCATTAAGTAAAAATTTAAAGTAATTCGTATCCCAAATTTTGTCGATGAAGTACCTACATACCTACCAACACAAGAGACATTCAATTTTCTTGTATTTTACTGCAGCGTGTGCTAGGGCATTGCCATTGTTACTGAAATCAGGTATTTATCATGATTATCCTTTTACCATTTCAGCTCATAGGTATAGATTCAGTGCAGCAATTGCGAGGCCATGGACTTATGATCACCGCGCAAGATTATCACGAATGATTCTTACTCTATTGTAGAGTGCTAAAAGTCAAACAGTTTCTACGAAAGAAGAGCTGATGCAGCCGAAGCAAAGATGTTTCGAGACATCAGATATTCCGGGAAAAGGTGAGTCATTTGTTTTATAGCGCCTTCGCCACACAACTATTGAAATTTCGGTGCTATCTTCCAATAAGTAATGATAATGGCCATCGTGGTAAGTTTTATTCTTGATCGATTTGCTCTTGAGTCAAGCTTGACTGACCCCCTAGGACTGACGTCTAGGCCCTAGCTAGGTGACTGACAAAGTCAACGTCAACGATACGACAGAACGAGCTCAAACTTCTGGTTGAAAGGTAGGTACCTACACTGGCATCAGCACATAATTACTGATGAAACACAGCAATAGTGGAAAATTTATTACCTACTTAGGTATTTAGTCACAATTTAATATTATTTAGTTTTAAATATATTTTGTTGATTGCGAAGACTTAGAAGTAAGATTCTTTTACAGCTTCAAGGGACCCTAGACTTGAGTATTCAGTATAAATTTCAACTTGATACATTCACGAATTCCTGAGAAAAAGGGTCTTGACAGACGGACGGACGGACAGACAGACAGACAGACAGACGGACAACCGAGTGATCCTATAAGGGTCCTTTTTTCCTTTTGAGGTACGGAACCCTAAAAATGAACAATATTTTAAAAATAATCAAATTAGAACTGCAATACATCAAACAGATCAAACATTAAACAGTTTAGTTGTAAATACTTATTATTACTAACTGAATGACTCAACTCATTAATTGAGTTACTACGTGCAGCTCTGCAAATGTCACTGTCAGATATTTCTGCGTTGCCAGACAGAACTTAATAAACCGACATGATTATTAATTTCATGTATCTAGCGCTATAGAATGTTGCTCAAGTAATTTAATAAATGCAATGCATTTCTCACTAATCCACTTCACTAAGTATATTGTACTAAAATGTTTGTGACGATGTTTAAAAATTATCCATCAATCAGCACAAAGCATTTCATCTGTGAAAAAAAAACTATTGCCTAACGACATCTTCATTTTTAATGTTTTAACATTTTGAATCTGATTCGCAAAACTTTCTTTCCTTTGGTAAAAAATCTTTCTTAAATAATATCACTACTGGTTTACCTATCTAAATTCCGTATCTGCAATCTGGCAAGACTGTAACTTGGCGCAAAAACACTTTGCGAGGTTATCGTGTGTGTTGTGTACCTACTTAATGGATTTAATAAAAACGTTGCTATACTGTATGATAACTATCAAGGTTAGCAGTTAGTGCAATGACTGTAAAAATTTCATAATTAGAAAACGTTGTTAAAAGGATTCCGCAAGTTTTGTAGTGTTCCTATTTACTCACGCATAAAAAGTTCCCGAAAAGTTTTATTTACAAGGATGTCTGATGATTCTGATTCTTCTGCTTCTTGTGATGTTGATAGATTCTTCCCGTGTCGCGAGGATACAGCGGAGATGACCACGCTGAGCAAAGTCATAGGCCACAATGACATGGGAAAGATTACTTCCGAATTCACCAGGCTTAGAGGTAAGTTTTCGTTTAACTTGATGTCCTCGCATTTGCAAGGCTTCACGCCTTAGAGGTTAACCAGGTATTAGATTTGTTACTTATTTATTTATTTAGGTAACATTTAAATGCATTGGTAGTTTTGTTACCATTATATTGTGCAATTGAACCGAAAATTTAAGTTTATATTAATTTGTACATACAAAACTACAAAAGACATATTATTTATACACGCCCATTACTTACACATATTTACTCACTTTAATTTCGATTCTACTAAGATTCTTACTGGTTTCAATGGACAATTTTTTTTTTACTCAATATTATGCAACCAATATTTCATAATCAATTTCAATTTTCAATTTCAATTTATTTATTCATAAAAACATATCTTAAGCTACATACAAGCAAATGTTGCAGCATTGTTATTGGCAAGTTAATTGTTTGGCATGCTTAAATAATTATTTTCTTATTTTAAATTGTAGCCCATAAAATTTCATTTCATTAGTGTTGAGAGAGGACTGAATATTTCTCGTCTTGTCACATTATCACTTTTACCAATATTGACTAAGTACTCATAATTTAAATAAATTGCTGTTTAATTTTTCAGGTAGGTGTTATTTGGAGAATGCCGGAGCTACTCTTTACCCGCAATGTTTGCTAAAACGAGTCAATGAAGATTTGCTGAGCAACGTTTACATGAACCCACATACAGACAAGTACACAAAAGATTGTATAGAACAAATCAGATATTTAATATTGAGACATTTTAATACTGACCCTCAAGAGTACACTGTGATATTTACCTCGGGAACCACCCAAGCATTGAAACTAGTTGTGGAATCGTTTCAATTTGCAAATGAACAACATGAAGTGTTAAACTGTGGATCATTTGTTTACTTGAGAGATAATCACACCTCAGTTCTTGGTTTAAGAGAAATAGCTGCTGACAAAAATGCTGACATTATCCACATTTCGCATGAAGATTTCTTGAAGTATATTGACCCCAAACCTAATAACTCTTCATCAAATTGGAAAGAAAATGAAGGCAATACTTTAGTTGCTTTTCCTGCGCAAACCAATTTCAATGGGTACAAGTATCCATTAGATGCAATAGAATCCATAAAAGAGGGTTCACTGAATAACTACATAAAGAAACATCTGTGCAAAATAAATTGCAACTGGTATGTTTTACTGGATGCTGCATCATTAGTTGCCACAAGCAAGTTAGATTTGTCAAAATATAAGCCTGATTTTGTGACTTTTTCATTTTATAAAATTTTTGGATATCCTACGGGCCTAGGAGCATTGATAGTCAAAAATACCAGTGCACATGTTTTGAACCAAAAGAAATATTTTGGAGGAGGCACAGTTGATGTGGTATTGAGTAGTGAAGACTTCTATATGAGAAGGCAAAATCTATGTGAAAGGTGAGTTGAAAAAAGAATTGTTAAAAAATTACCCAGTAAAGTAAATATTTCGTTATATTTTTATTTTTTTCGTAATATTTTGTTATTTAGTAAATAATCTTTTCATCATCTTATCAAGTTATCAGTCACTTAATGATTATGTGACTTTATTATAACGATTAAGTGACTATTCATTAAGTGACTTTACCTTATGATTACTTAAGTGACTAATCATTAAGTGAATGATGAAGTGACTAACTAACTTATTGATTGGCAAAAATAATAGTGTTGCTAATTTTTTCCATAAAACATTGTTTAATAATGTTTATTAATTTACTTTCAGATTTGAAGATGGCACACATCCATTTCTAGCAATCCTTGCTTTGAAACATTGTTTCGACGTTATGCAGGAATTAATACCCAAAGTTATTAGTGATCATTTTATAGATACAATTTCACATCACAGCTTCTACTTAGCACAAGATTTATACAAACAGTTAAAAAAATTGGAACATCCAAATGGTGTGAAAGCGGCAGTTTTATATCACGACTCTGATTTTACTGAAATCAAGAAGCAAGGAGGGATAGTCACTTTTGGTTTGATGAGGGATGACAAATCATTTATTGGATATGCTGAGGTAAGAATATAATACCTAATATTAGGAAAGTTAGCTTATAAATTCACCATTTTCTAAGTTGTAAAATAACTTTCCTTCTTAATTTAATATAGTTGCCATAAAATAAATTTTAAGTAATTATGTAATATATTTTCGTTCTTTTTCTATTTCAGTTCCAACACATGGCTGATCTTTTTGAAATTAACGTCAGAACAGGATGCTTTTGCAACTCTGGTTCGTGTCAACGCCACTTGAAAGCGACTAACAAGGAATTGAAAGAAATGTATAAAGCTGGCCACAAATGTGGAGATGATTTCGATCTTATCAATGGACGGCCCACTGGCGCAGTTAGGGCATCCTTCAGCTACTACAACACATTCGAAGACGTTGACAAACTGATGCTGATGATTTGCAGATGTTTCGTTCCAACAAAATACAAAAAGCCAAAACGAAGAATGAGCACCACCAAATTCAGAAAAAGAGACAGTGATACAAAGAAGAGTTTGAGTACATTTTACAAAAGTGATCTGAGCAAAGAACAAAAATTACTGTCAAATCCCTTTGCAAGCACGCCTGTTCAAAGTAGGAAGCAGAACCTGTATCAAAGTCCTGTTGTCTCTAAGAATACGATAAATGATGGAATAGTATTGAGTGAAATAGCGATCTTTCCTATAAAATCATGTGGAGCATTTAAAGTAAAATCTGCCTGGAACATTGGGCCCAAAGGTCTAGAATTTGATAGAGAATGGATGATTGTAAAGGACAACGGAGTTTGCCTGACGCAGAAACAAAATACAGAAATGTGTTTAATACATCCAGTAATCGATTTAAATAATAGATTATTGATTTTAAATTTCGTAGGTAGGTACTATTTCTAACATTTTTCAATTTGACGAATTCAAATGCAAAAAAAATAGTGACCCATGTTATTAAATATTTTTTTTATTAAACTTCTTAATTTTCAGGTAGAACCCCAATTTCAGTGCCTATTGATATGAGTCCAAATAAGAAAGAAAAAGACACAACTGTATGCCAAAGCAGAGTTTGTGCAGATAACATCAAGGGAATCGACTGCGGTGACGAAGTAGCAGACTGGATATCAGAAGCATTGGGAGTCTCGTACCTCAGACTAATCCGGCAGTCAGAGAACGATACAAGAACGCAAAAACGGAAAGGCGAAGGAGAAAAATCTTTACTGAGTTTATCAAATCAATCTCAATTCCTTTTGATAAATAAGGCATCAATCCGATGGCTGAACAGCAAAATCAATGACCCAGAGTTTACTGATAGTATAGACGAATTGACCGATCGGTTTAGAGGGAATCTCATAGTAGACATGAATCAAGAATTAGCGGAGACAGAATGGCAGAGAATACATATTGGGAAATATGAATTTGAGGTAAAGAAATTAACTTAATTTTTACTATAATATGGACAGTCTTTAGTAACTTGGAGGGTAAATGGTTTGATATGAACAGACTTTAGTAACTTGGAGGGAGAAAGGTTTAATATGAACGGTCTCTAGTAACTTGGAAGGTGAATGGCTTAATATGAACGGTCTCTAGTAACTTGGAGGGTGAATGGCTTAATATGAACAGTCTTTAGTAACTTGAAGGGGGAATGGCTTGATATGAACAGTCTTTAGTAACTTGGAGGGTGAATGGTTTAATATGAACGGTCTTTAGTAACTTGGAGGGTGAATGACTTAATATACACAGTATTTAATAACTTGGAGGGTGAATGACTTAATATGAACAGTCTTTAGTAACTTGGGGCCTAGAGTTTATTTAACTGCCTTAAAAAGTATATGTATTTTTTTATTTCTCTATTAATAAAATAAATTTTAATTCATGATTTATTTTCAGGTTGATGGCAGTTGTACTCGTTGCACAATGGTATGCATCGATCAAAATACCGGGCAAAAGACGGTTGAGCCTTTAAGAACTATTTCAGAATTATTTGCCGGAAAACTAAGATTTGGCATTTACTTGACCTATATCGGTACAACGGATGGGTCAAAAGATAATCTACTTAAAAACTATTCTCAGGTTAAGCCTGTAATCAATGAAGATGACGTCAGCAGGTGAAAAATGTAAATGTATGCAAATCTTTCTTACACTTTGTTTTAACTAGAAGTTGATTCAGACTGAAAATGAATTTAGTGTGAAGAAGTATTTTTCTGATTTTAGGTCTAATATATCTTTTTCAGTCTGAGCTGGCTATTTTGTGATAAATAATATGCACCTAAAATAATTTTAATTTTATTTCTTTCATCACGTTATAAAAGTTATAATCACAATCATATTTTTATCACCATGTATTTTGTACCTAATAATTAGAACATCGATGTTCTTTTCTTGCATTATAAAGACTAGATTTTTTTGTACTACACCAGAAGTTTTATTTATATTCAGAGTATTATTTAAGAGAATATTATTAGAATATTATTTTACTATTTGGTGTTTTTGTTTTTACCACATTATTATTTTACAAATATAATAAAATTGTTAGTACAAAATTGTAGGAAGATTGAACCCTTTGAAAAATGTATTTTTATTATTCTTCTCCTATATGCAATACCTACACAATTTATAATTTTACAGGTTCATTGACTGGTTCTATGGGTATTTTTTAACCAGTGTAACTTGTCTATGTTCAAGCCAAACAAAACTCGAAGATTACAAAAGGGATGAACAATTATCTATTGAATTTTAATAAAGTGACTATGTGGGTTTCTTAGTGTCTATAAATTTATGAAGGGTACTGGGTTGGGGTTGGGCTGTGAAGTTAATTATTGTGATTTTTGAACTACAGGGACATTATCAAAATAAGTTTATAATAAAAATATTATTATATTACCTTCTCATACCAACAACTACCTCAGTCACTGTGCTTTTTCCACCATGTAAACTGTCATACATACATACACACAACCACAAGCTGTCAATATACCTATGATTATACCCTGTGCTTTGCTGATCCAGTCATTGTAAAAAAAGAAAAAAACTGCACGCACGCCTCTGAAATATCTACTTTGTATTTTGTGTAACATATTGCATGAATGAAACTATTACTTACTGTAAGTTAGTACCTAGTATTATTTCTTGCACTCTCTATCATTATGTGGTAGATAGATAATGATAGTTTCATTCATTTAATATCTTAAGAGGTGGAACAAATAGCAGGTTTTCAAGATCTTGTACTAACTAATAAAGCATTACTATTATAATTTTGTCTGTTTTGTTGGTCGATCATAAAATAGGATGACTACATATTAAATAAGCCAGCATAGCAATATAGTTCACGCATTGTAAAATTGCAGCAGCCTTAGATAATAAATATATATTAGCCCAATTCTGCGATCAACCAACAATATTCATAAAATTGGAATTCTAGCAAAAAATATTTTTATTATTTAAGTTTATTCATAAGTTATGTTTCTTTGGAAATATTATTATGGTTTGTTTCTTATAGATAAATTAATAAATGTTATGATATTACACAATTTATTGGTTGTTGTCCTTGAATTTGCCTCGGTTCCCCTCCTAGTGCTACGCTGTTCACAACATCAGCAACTTCACTGTAGTCCGGTAAGGCCATTGTTTTCAGTTTCGAGTATATTAATTTATCATTTACTGCCACTTCAAAAGACCCTGAAAAGGAACAGTATGAAAAGAACACTTATTTAGGTACTTTCACAGTTTCAAAATTAAAGAGTTGATAAAATAATTATATAAATAAGTACAATGAAAATGGATGAAGAAATTAGGTAAATAATAGGTATTTAATTTATTCTTTAGGCTCGAAAAAGTTAAGGTTTTAGTTGTTAATAACAAGATTTTCTATTATGAAGGAGTGCATTAAGTTTGCTATCTCTTACCCTGCCTTCCGCGCTTGCAGTAAACCGTAGCATTAGGAGTATTTTCTCTTATTGTCCTTGCAAGAGCCAAGCATTGTCCTCCATAGTCACAGACACCACTGAAAATAAAGGAAACCTGGTTGAAATGGAAGCTAGGTAGGTAGGTAGGTACAATATAAACCAAATTATGTAACCTAAATTCTCACCAGTACTCGACGTCAACTTTAGGAAAAGTTGTTTCTTTTTTTGCATTAGTTTCAGTTGTCATTGTTACATATTTAAAATTTTCACTAATAAACAGAAATTTAGTTAAACTATTGTAAAATCCTTTCAAACAACATCAGCTGCAACAGCTGTTTTTTGTTTACATTGTATTTTTTTATTGGGAGAGGCATGGTGGGCATGGTAAATATTGCTCATACAGCCTAGTTTTCTAAATAAATATATTTTTGAAGAAGTTTATGAGAAATTATTATAAGAAATAAGACAACTGGAATACGTTTCTAGATATAAACAAAAACTGAATAAAATAAAATCTAAAATACAACATGAATCAGTGAACTAGTTCATTAAGAGAATATCTCTAGTCAGAATTAACTCGGTCATTTTTGACAGTTGATAATAATGATAACACTAAGGTAGAGTCCACATTGAACATATTACGCGATTTACGCAATTTCGTATATAAATCGCTTGCTCGGATAAATTCTGTTTATAATTTTTTATTAGTCTAGTATCTCACGTACGTCTACTAGTAGGCAATATTACTTTTTGTTCGTTAATGCAATATTTTGTTTGTTCTTTTCTTTAGTACCTACCATTTATTTTTCTTTCATAGCTTTATAAAATTAACGTGTATTCAACTTTGATATTATTATTCAAATAAATGCCTTATTTTATTTTAAAAAATGGGTGCACGCGCCTGAGATGAGAAGTTATAATGTAGGTATGTAGGTAGGTACCTACTTCTTTGACATTTCATTCGCTCGCTTATCTTTTGCAATGTGACCACACCCGAATAACGGGCGACTTGCTTTGGTACTTTGTTCCTTTGTATTCTACGATTCAGAGCTAAATATTTCGGTATTTACGCTTCTACAGTCGTCAAAGTCCATAGTACGTCCTTCGTAAACTCGCAGTGATCTGATTAGGCACTAAGTATCTAGGTACATAGAATAAATTTTATCAGGTAGCTATTTGATAGTAGTACCTAATTCTGTGATTGTGCGGCCGATGGTGATAGAATCTGATTGAACAAATTTCAGTGATAAGAAATACTGATTTTGCGTGTGCTTGTGAGGTGTTTATTGCGGTGTAGATTCAGGTGAGTGGAATATTAAATTATCATACCTTTCATTGGGCCTATAATTGTCCATGCAAGGTAGGCAAACTAAACGGGGTACCTATTGAAAACAAGCTTTTTATCTTTAAAAAAACTTTTAAGGGTCCTTTTCATTGAATTGCTGATAAGCTTCACATTTTTATTCTGACTTAAGAGTTTGCACAGTCTAAGTACCTCTTTTGTACCTACCATCTATGCTTTGTTTGTAGCGCTCAGCTTGGCGCTCAGTCAAACATCAAGAAAACTTTCAGGGAGTCAAGTTCAGGGCGAAGTTTAGGAGTTGGAGTATAGGTTTTGGGGCACTATGAAATACATAGAAAAAATTATAAAAATATTAGTGGAAATTTTTTTTTTGGACAATGTAGGTATTTGATGCTGATGATTTTTTTAAGTCTTTTTCCATAGTGCCCCAAAAGGAAATGGTACACTCCAACCAAAGGTTTTTTATTTTTAACTAGATAATTCAGTATTAAGAGATTAATACCTTTGTCCGACATTTCTGACCCGCAGCCTACGATCAAATAATATGCACTAAGCTCAAAAAGTCTTACATGTGAAATGATTTAAGTTTCTAAAATTATTGGTTTTATTCTTGATTTTATTTAGTTTTGCAGTATTAAAGCTGAAATGGCCAGTGTAAGCCTTTTTTAATGTTTTAAAATTACAATATTGTTGTTTTTCCTGTTATAGCCATGAGTGAAAGACCGCAGCCCCTGAAAGCCTTCAACAGGCTGTTTGAAGGCAGGGAACCATGGCAGATTGTGACCATGACAGCATCTTCAATACTGGCCCTAGTCTGGGCAAACAGTCTTTATAATGCTCAGGAAAGTAAGTGAATGATATTTTACTTTAATAAAATTTTCTCCATCTCCAGTCATTTATAGTGCAAAGATAACACTGTCAGGAAACAAAGTATAACAGGAGTTACACAATACTTTATTCAGCTACGATTACCAAGAACATTCTTTCTTTCTGATTTTCCACCATACCAACTTATAATTATTAAAAAAAAAACTAGAGACAAGTTAGTAAACTGTGTGTTGACAAAAAAGAAAACTTTATTTTTCTTTCTGATAAACAATCACTTTGTTATGTATTCAAAATTTCAAATAACATTTTTCTTATCAATAAAAATTGTATAACAATAATATTGTTTATGGATAGAAGATACTTACATCAATCAGTTTTGTACCTATTTACTTATCAATTTTATTTTTACATAAATAATTCATGTGTTTACATTTCTTTATATCTATTGTTCTATTGTTGTAATAAGTAAATAAATTCAAAAACTGTTGATATTTCTCTTCAAAATTTAATTTTTTTAAGCAGAAATAATATTATAGGCTTATTAACTTTTTACCAAGGAAAGAATCTTCCTATGGGAATACTTATATAACTGTGTAGTATAAGGGTCGCGTCTCGGTGTGAACTGACCCTAAGCCTACCAGCAACTTATTAACTAAACTGACCAATTTCGAACGCAGCTCCGACTACTAGACTGCGCAAAGAGTTCTTCCGATGGCTGCGTCACGTGCCGATGGTGCGTCGCAAGATCGAAGAGAAAATGGCCGACATACGAGCTGACTTCCAGAAGGATGTTACCAAGAGGCTAGCCGGAGTGACTACTCGTCGTAGACTGCCTGAAGCTGGATTGTCTGCTGAACAAATAGCTGAGGAAGTCAAGGATCACATGAACTTAGGTAAGTAACTAGTCTAGTAGTAAGATGGAGCGATGGAGGAGAAAATGGCTGACATACGAGCTGACTTCCAATAGGATGTTTCCAAGAGACTTGCCGGAGTGACTACACGTCGTAGGCTGCCTGAATCTGTCTTCTGAACAGGTAGCTGAGTAGGTCAAGAATCATATGACTTAGGTAAGAGTTCAAATTGAGCAATTTGAGCCAATTTGAGCTGAAAGCAGTACAGTTGCTTTATGGACACTATTTATCAATGAATAGTTTGACCCCACCAAACAAGATCATTTTGACGTGAAATGGGATCTAATCTACACCACAGTATATTTCAATATACCGGGTGTAAGGGACAGCGTCCCGCAAACTGATAGGGGTTGCTCAGTCAACGATACTGAACACATATCACCAGGATTTTTTTACAGGAAATGAAAAAAAAATTGCTTTTCCACACAAATTGTCTGATCAATGTGGTCATTTTGTATGAAAAAGCAAATTTTTATTTTAATTTCCTGAAAAAAATTCCTGGTGGTAGTTGTTCAGTATCGTTAACTGAGCAACCCCTATAAGTTCACGGGACGCTGTCCCTTACACCCCATATAGTCCGACCATATATTATACTGTGTCTACACGTCGACAGAATTGATATTTCAGTCAATGCCATACTTTCATTGTCCATGTTTAGAAACTATTCCATTTTGTTTTGTTTTGTTAAAAATACTTGCTCCCCAGGTTCATACGACTGGAAGAGTGGCAGCCTCTCCGGCGCAGTGTACCACGTGGACCAGGAGATAGCTCGCGTGGCTTGCGAGGCGTACGCCCTCACCGCGTACTCGAACCCGCTACACGCCGACGTGTTCCCGGGTATTAACAAGATGGAGGCCGAGATCGTGAGCTTCGCTATCGGCTTGTTCCATGGCGACGATGACTGCTGTGGCACGGTCAGTTACTTTGTGATCTTTTTCTTGTCGTGTGGGTTTCGATTCGAGTCCATCGACCCGATGAAGCCGTCAGTGTAAAACGCCTATAATCGGCCAATGCTTTGGTTTGTGTAACGACCACTATCAATGATAGCGACCGGGACCGATGGCTTAACGTGCCACCTGAAGCACGGAATCATTTTTCTTCTAGTCAATCAGGTGATCCAGCCTGCATTGTCCTAACCAAGCTGGGGAAAATGTTACAAAAAGATAAATAGAGATAAACTAATATCAACTTTGTGTTCCCCCTGGGAATCGAACCCAGGACCTCCGGATCGGGAGCCTATGGCTCAGGCCACTAAACCACGGAGGCAGACCTTTTGATAATTTAAATATGGGGTATGAACAATAAAAAAATCAAAAATGTAAGAGTTTACCTAATACGCCATGGTGGGCAAGGAAGGCCTGCGGTAGCTAAGTTGGCAGAGCTATGCAAAGGCATTCCGAAAGTCGCAGGCATAAGCCCTGACCGCCATTTATTACTTTTCATTATGTATATTATTTTTAATTTTTTAAATAAAAAAGCACTGTTTCCTATAAACATGTCACCTAATTAAAGACTGTCTGTGTCACAAAAAATCGTGTTAATTAATTTTGGTCATTACCATTAGTAAATATCGGTGCTAATAGGTTCCATTACAGTAAAACAAACACTAATGATTAATTGATACATACTTGACCTACCAAACTTCTTAAGTACCTATATAGTAGTTTACGAACAGAGTAACTACCTAGTTTTGTTGCTAATCAAATAGTGGCAAGTTACAGCATACTCTGTAGGTAGATTGTACTGTGAATTACCATATTAGAACACAACATTGGCCACGATTCGGCGTGAACAAGATTTTATTTCAATAGCCTTTAGATCGTCCCACTGAAAGATTTAACTGAAATAAAACCATACCTGATTGAAGCCTATATTAAAATTTTAAAACTTACAAATCCTATGATAATTTATTTTTTACTCGGAAAAAACTAATTATGTGTTCGTGTAAATATTCTATCTATCTATAAAAATTACATCAACATTATTTTCATCATCATCATTTGGCCAGATAACATAATCAAGTGTTAATTATCATCACTAGCACATAATACAGATAAAAGTGATTCTGATTATGTTAAACTCTTGTTTATCTGTTTTTAAGCAGATGACTTTTGCTTCCACACTGGTGAATGGAAAAATATGCAAATGTTTAAGACATTTTTTGAAATGTTGAAAAACATTTTTGAGATTTGGTAGAATTTTAATAATTTCACGACAATCAAAAACAAAGCTAATATGTTAATGAGCAATTACTCGTAATGGTTCTCTTTTCTTCGTGTCAATAACCGCTAATTATATGCTCAAGGTTTATTGCTGTCTTTACAACAGAAGAACGAATATTTATTCAGACATAAAATGTTATCTTGAATCCTAGATTGGAACAAGTGTAACAATTGTTGAATATCAAGGATTTTGATCTTATATTGTCTATGTTTTGAGTACAATGATCAAATTTTGTTGGTTTCCTAGGTATTTTTCTACTTGTCTCTACGTAGAAGAACAAACTCCAATGTGTAGTCTATTTTTACAGATCATACCTATAGAAAATGTTTTCAAAGAAGTCTTTCCCACCTACACTACTAGACTATTCAAAATTTTGCCTGGAAATAGGTTGCCTGGAAGAAATTGCTACCTAAGCAATAAGGCCGCCTTCTGTACACTTATGTCATGTTATGTATGTTTAATTTGTGTTTTCCTGTGTACAATAAAGTATTATTTGATTTGATTCAATAATCTGTGTTACAAGGAAAATCTTGGAGGCGGGAAGAAATATACAATTTATACCTTATTTTAACCACTCATCTCTCCCAATTTCAGGTTACAACCGGCGGCACAGAATCCATCATAATGGCTTGCAAGGCGTTCCGCGATCTAGCCTACGAAAGAGGCATAAGCAACCCTCAAATCATAGTACCCGCTACAGTACACTCTGCGTTTGACAAGGCGGCGCAGTATCTAGGACTCTCAGTGAAGACTATCCCTGTGAACCCTAAAACAATGACAGTTGACGTCAATGCTGTCAGAAGAGCTATTGGAAGGAGGACTTGCTTGGTAAGTTATCGTGGTTCCAGCGACAGTACACTCTGTGTTTGACAAGGCGGCGCAGTATCTAGGACTCTCAGTGAAGGCAGACCCTAAGTTTCTACTTCAAGGCCCGTATTTATAATCAGCTCTCAAGAGTGACAGCGAGTTTGAGTTTGTATCAGAAATGTTATTTCAGTACAACACGATCTGTCAAATCCATACTTAATATTGCTCTCAATCTTGAGATGGCTTTATAAATATGAGCCTATGTTTCCACTTCACAAGTAACATTGTAATATCTGTTTCGCAGATCGTAGGCTCAGCCCCGAACTTCCCTTACGGTACAATGGACGACATCAACGCTCTATCCGACATAGCACTAGAGTACGACATCCCCCTCCACGTGGACGCGTGCCTCGGCGGCTTCGTGGCCGCGTTCATGCCGGCTGCCGGACACCCGGTACCGGTGTTCGATTTCCGGCTGCCTGGAGTGTCGAGTATATCCGCTGACACGCATAAGGTTGGTTCTACACGCACACGCGCGCACGCACGAACGCACGCACACACACACACACAATGCACAATTACTGTCTGTCTGTTTGTTGGTTACTCTATTAAGCGAGAAAATATTTTATTCCCACAGGAATATTTTTACAAAGTATTTCGATAGAGAATAGGTCTGCATTTGATATATACAGATTGACTATGACTAGGAATTATAATAGGCTAGCTTTTACCGCGGGAAAAATACCTCATTCCCGCGGGAAAATTCATTTAGACGCCGGTGGATAGTATTGGGAGAGATGAGTGGTTAAAATAAGGTATAAATTGTATATTTCTTCCCGCCTCCAAGATTTTCCTTGTAACACAGATTATTGAATCAAATCAAATAATACTTTATTGTACACAGGAAAACACAAATTAAACATACATAACATGACATAAGTGTACAGAAGGCGGCCTTATTGCTTAGGTAGCAATTTCTTCCAGGCAACCTATTTCCAGGCAAAATTTTGAATAGTCTAGTAGTGTAGGTGGGAAAGACTTCTTTGAAAACATTTTCTATAGGTATGATCTGTAAAAATAGACTACACATTGGAGTTTGTTCTTCTACGTAGAGACAAGTAGAAAAATACCTAGGAAACCAACAAAATTTGATCATTGTACTCAAAACATAGACAATATAAGATCAAAATCCTTGATATTCAACAATTGTTACACTTGTTCCAATCTAGGATTCAAGATAACATTTTATGTCTGAATAAATATTCGTTCTTCTGTTGTAAAGACAGCAATAAACCTTGAGCATATAATTAGCGGTTATTGACACGAAGAAAAGAGAACCATTACGAGTAATTGCTCATTAACATATTAGCTTTGTTTTTGATTGTCGTGAAATTATTAAAATTCTACCAAATCTCAAAAATGTTTTTCAACATTTCAAAAAATGTCTTAAACATTTGCATATTTTTCCATTCACCAGTGTGGAAGCAAAAGTCATCTGCTTAAAAACAGATAAACAAGAGTTTAACATAATCAGAATCACTTTTATCTGTATTATGTGCTAGTGATGATAATTAACACTTGATTATGTTATCTGGCCAAATGATGATGATGAAAATAATGTTGATGTAATTTTTATAGATAGATAGAATATTTACACGAACACATAATTAGTTTTTTCCGAGTAAAAAATAAATTATCATAGGATTTGTAAGTTTTAAAATTTTAATATAGGCTTCAATCAGGTATGGTTTTATTTCAGTTAAATCTTTCAGTGGGACGATCTAAAGGCTATTGAAATAAAATCTTGTTCACGCCGAATCGTGGCCAATGTTGTGTTCTAATATGGTAATTCACAGTACAATCTACCTACAGAGTATGCTGTAACTTGCCACTATTTGATTAGCAACAAAACTAGGTAGTTACTCTGTTCGTAAACTACTATATAGGTACTTAAGAAGTTTGGTAGGTCAAGTATGTATCAATTAATCATTAGTGTTTGTTTTACTGTAATGGAACCTATTAGCACCGATATTTACTAATGGTAATGACCAAAATTAATTAACACGATTTTTTGTGACACAGACAGTCTTTAATTAGGTGACATGTTTATAGGAAACAGTGCTTTTTTATTTAAAAAATTAAAAATAATATACATAATGAAAAGTAATAAATGGCGGTCAGGGCTTATGCCTGCGACTTTCGGAATGCCTTTGCATAGCTCTGCCAACTTAGCTACCGCAGGCCTTCCTTGCCCACCATGGCGTATTAGGTAAACTCTTACATTTTTGATTTTTTTATTGTTCATACCCCATATTTAAATTATCAAAAGGTCTGCCTCCGTGGTTTAGTGGCCTGAGCCATAGGCTCCCGATCCGGAGGTCCTGGGTTCGATTCCCAGGGGGAACACAAAGTTGATATTAGTTTATCTCTATTTATCTTTTTGTAACATTTTCCCCAGCTTGGTTAGGACAATGCAGGCTGGATCACCTGATTGACTAGAAGAAAAATGATTCCGTGCTTCAGGTGGCACGTTAAGCCATCGGTCCCGGTCGCTATCATTGATAGTGGTCGTTACACAAACCAAAGCATTGGCCGATTATAGGCGTTTTACACTGACGGCTTCATCGGGTCGATGGACTCGAATCGAAACCCACACGACAAGAAAAAGATCACAAAGTAACTGACCGTGCCACAGCAGTCATCGTCGCCATGGAACAAGCCGATAGCGAAGCTCACGATCTCGGCCTCCATCTTGTTAATACCCGGGAACACGTCGGCGTGTAGCGGGTTCGAGTACGCGGTGAGGGCGTACGCCTCGCAAGCCACGCGAGCTATCTCCTGGTCCACGTGGTACACTGCGCCGGAGAGGCTGCCACTCTTCCAGTCGTATGAACCTGGGGAGCAAGTATTTTTAACAAAACAAAACAAAATGGAATAGTTTCTAAACATGGACAATGAAAGTATGGCATTGACTGAAATATCAATTCTGTCGACGTGTAGACACAGTATAATATATGGTCGGACTATATGGGGTGTAAGGGACAGCGTCCCGTGAACTTATAGGGGTTGCTCAGTTAACGATACTGAACAACTACC
>JARACY010002315.1:0-44255 GCA_029255725.1 Scrobipalpa atriplicella | reverse complement strand
TAATCTTAGCATTCAAATATATTGTAAGAAATTTGCTGGTTCAAACAAGATAAAACTACAACAGCATTTTTGTGTTTTTGGTAAAGCCGGGGCACCGCCCTTTCCCGCCACCGTGCAGTGCTCCTCGTCAGCCAGACTCTGGACAGAGCTCCTCAAATATATTTAATCCTGATATGAGGGGAAGTATCTTTAATTCAAGTCAAAATGCAATATTTTTGTCAGTCAGTCTAGTCATACTTTACTATGTATACAAAAGGACAAGAGGGTATATCCATCAAATCTAGGTTTGTTCCTGAACCTAGTGTATGGTTAAGGTATTCCAAATGAAAACCTTGCACATTAATTCATTATTTAATTTGAGTATAATGTATTTCATTTTTGTTTTTAATGATGTGGTAATTTTAGTTTTACTGTGATTTTAATATCAGGATTTCTTTTGAATTTACATTTACTGAGTTTAATGGAACAAATGAATTCACGACATCTAGATTTACTTGTTTACTAGAATTGTGAATCTATGAAAATATATATTTGAAAACAAAAACATTAATCTTCCATTACAAAGTCAGAAATAAATAAATCCATTTCAAAATAAAAGAAAATGAAAATATGAAGAAAATTTACTGCAAGCAAAACATATTTTAAACTTTTGCAGAATCTACTTTAAGTTATAGGTAAATATTTATTTTCAACCTTCTACCAAAAAGTAACATCAATTTTGTATTTTAAAATTGTCAAACCTAGTTTCTTTGAACTAAGTAATAAGAAATGGTGAATCGAACTGTACTTGTATAGTTTCCCATTCTTTATTTAGAGAAATCTATTAAGGCTTTGTCTTAGCTTGGCCTAGTAAGCTCAAATCCAACATCACTTTCATAAAAGTAACTTCTTTATTTATTACTTTTGACATTGCAAACTTTCTATGCAACTCCGTATAAAATGTAAAAGGCTGGTAATAAACATTTGGTTAAATAATATCAAAACAATAAAAAACTTTATACGAATAAAAGTTACGGAAATGTAACTCTCTAAATGCTTAAAATTTCCACTGCTTGGCATTTGAGTATGGCCTTGAATCTAAATATGACATTCATTCTAAATCCGTTAAAAATGTTAGTTAGATAACTATTACTAAAATGTCATTAGTAAAATTGCTGATGAGAAAATATTCATAAAATGGAATTAAGTATTTCCTGAATTAGCTATAAAAAGATGTATCAAAAGATTATTAAACTTTGCATTTCTGAATTTTGAATAATATTTAATTGTAGCCGAAATATGTAGATGAACATTAAATACTGAATAAAAGTAGATATTACCTTTTCAAAACTGTAATTGTCACCCTTCTGGTTGGAACATCGACGTCTCTGAATCAAACCGGAACTGCAGTACCTAAATAATCTAAAATAATAATATCCGTTC
The DNA here is from genome assembly GCA_029255725.1 of Scrobipalpa atriplicella. Lineage (NCBI taxonomy): Eukaryota > Metazoa > Arthropoda > Insecta > Lepidoptera > Gelechiidae > Scrobipalpa > Scrobipalpa atriplicella. Next base: position 42,833 of record JARACY010002315.1, on the reverse strand, counting down.
CTATCAGTAGTAGTATCCTTTCAAGATTCTCGAAGGTCCGCCAAATTCCCGGAATGTCCACCTAATATTATTGAAGCTTCGAATTCCCGGTAGGTACACCTAATATTCTTGAAGATCCATCGCATGCCCGGAATGTCCACCTATATTGAAGATCCGTCGAATTCCCGGTAGATACACCTAATTCTGATATCAATATCCTAAACAATCTGGCTATACTACTAACAAATTAACAATAATCTTAAATCACGCCTCAAATATCTGCAGGGTAAATCTAAGAATGTATCAACAAATTCGAACTATTTTTGAAACTATTTCTTACTAATAAAATTGTACGATTTAAAATGGATGGGTGACCGCTTCTCACGTCTGACTCGAACAAACTTAAAAGTAGTACAAAAGTTCCGCAACAAGATTAATAATTTCTGGATATCGACATGTCGTGCTACTACACCACCGAATTTGCTATGGAGGAATAAGTGCGACTACATTTTTTTAATTAATCTCCGAACTTTTATTTTACATACCAGATTGAATGAAGGTCAACTTATCGCTCAAATTTACACTAACCTATTGAAATGACGTCATACCAAAACGTACCCTCCGACGCACAAAATCCTGAAACAATCCTACTCTGCAAAATAACCAACAACTATATCGCAGTCCCGTGACCTAACGAGAAACTATCCCGCAGAAGAAAGTGTACATAGTTTAAACGAAATCGAACCTACGACCTAGCTCACGCACTATGAGTACCGAAGGCTGTAACCAAATGCACCTACGAGGCAAAGTGCACAACGTACTACCTACCGCTCCGTACCCACACGTCGTGGTTATAACTACCTACCGTTCCGTACTTTTATTTTCGTTCAAGCAAAATATAATTTCTTAAAAATAGGTACACTTAAATCACAGCTTCACACAGATACAATAGAATAAAACGTATGGAAAATTCCTGAAAATGTACACATAAAATTATCGTAGGTAGAACTCACAATCCGAAATAAAAAATGTAGAATGTACACGGAGATAAGCTAAAACACATGACAATATGTAGAACCAGAATATCACAGATCTTAAACAGCATACTACTAGATTATAACTTATGAAAAATGTGAATTTCATTTACGTAGTTACAATGACTAGGAAGCAATATGGCAGACACGGCTTAGTACCGACACTCATACTCATACACTTTTTCTTACGTTACGCGATTACAAAACTTTATATTTCACTGTTATATTCTGTATCTACGAAATATAAGGAAAGATCTGACCAGATAAATAGCTGCAGACGCCATGGCACCACCAGCACCCGTCGCCTTCCCTGGAACCAAGAAGCCTCTTGCTAGTTGCGACCGTCGCTCCCGGCGCCTTTCCAAAAGTGAAACAAACGCATGTTTTCCCAAGGAAGCGTCTGTGTAAAACGACAAAATTACGATTACCACGGAATACTTGAAAATCGCTAATGAATCAAAACTTTTATAATTTGTCGAGTAATAACCAATGGTAGCAATTCGTAGTTACAAAAATCATGACTTAACCAATAGAATTTCACATCTGTCACTGTCGCTCATAAGAGAACAAAAAGGGACGGCAACAATCTCAGCCAAGATTTTTCCAACACTACCCTCCACGAATCAATAGCATTGGCTCCCGGATTCGAACCTGAAGACAGCCTAGGAGGCTAGCTGTAAAAGTATTCTAATTTGAGAACAGATGGCGCTTTTCCCATTTATTACAAAATTAAGGATTTTACGTAAATTACATGAGATATTAAGTCGAAAATTATTAAATTGATTATTTTTTACTTCCCACTATTTATTCAAATCAGAAGTTTGATCAAATTTCGCAACAATTCCGTATAGAATGTGCCAGCTCCATCCTATGAATTTTAGCGTGGCGCTGCATGTCGGAGAAAATATCAAATATATGATATGAACAACCATAGACCTTCCACGTAATACAATGAGTTTTTTATCTTAGGGTCATTTTGTATTGCGATTCTATGTATTTACATGGAACAAGGAGTTTTATATTGTATGATCTTGTCGGTCTAGTTAGTTCCTTTTTTCGCCACACTCAATACACCATAAACACGGAGAGGTACTGTAACCTTTCAGACATTGATGAAAGAACTTGTCAGTCATTTGATTTACATTATTTTTGTTTCGTTTTTATGTTAATGGTATTTGATGTTTATTATAATTTGACAAATATTTACACCGTATTTTATAATGGTCAATATTTAAATTATATGGATTAACAAACAATATTGTTAACAAAATAGCATGTTTATTTCTGAATGCTATTGATTCATATTTGAATAATCAAAATGCTATATTCAAGTTTATTTTAATTTATGAACATGATCGTTATTTTTCGAACAATATTCAACTAATTATTAATCTGAAAGTATGTAAACTTTTGTTTACTTTGCAGATTCTCATCTCGCGGTGGTCATACAACTATCTGACCAATATGAGCTCAGATGCGATTTCGTCTGAAATGGCGCAAAATTCAAAATGTCTCAAATCGATTTTGATGAATTATAATTTTACGAATAGATAATTTTTATCAAATCAAGCTATTTATAAGAAATATTATATTTGTGGAGTGACGATGCGCTTAAACATGAAGGCGTATCGTTACAAGCTAGCAGCATAAATGTGTAAGCAGTTTAGCACCGGGCCCATTACTTAAGCACTGTAGCTAAGCTAACCTACTTGCCTAACGCACTCCTATCCTAAGAGGGCTAGGTGCTCACATTAATAATGCATCTGACTGTACTGGATGTAGAGACCTGACCAATACATTAGCGACTAAATGACCTTCCTCCTCATAATGTTCTGTGATGTTAGCGTAGTACTGTGGGGCGTACTGTCCGCGAAAGTTAATTGGGATCGTTTGAGTAGCGAACATTCAATTAGTGATTGTGTGTTTAATACATTAAATATTATGCTGAAGGTTCTTTCGTTCGCTTTATTTTATAAGGATAATTTTAAAATATATATACATACATAAAATCACGCCTTAATCTCTAGTAGGATAGGCAGTGCGTTAACGATCTAAACAAAGATCGTTCCCCCACGTCTGACAAGTTTTGAGATCGGTAGGTATATATTGCTGTAGAGACAGGTTGTCAGCCCATCGCTTATAATAACTAAATTATAATCCCAACAAAAACATTCTGTAAAACGATCCAAGTTTCGTTTGTAACAAATTGAAAAAAAAGTTAAATCTAAAAGTAAAGCCCAGTTCTAGGAGTTATTATATAAATTCTTTTGAATACCTATCTATAGTTTAATTTTAAGTGACTTGGCCGTGTGCGTGTGTGTGTATGTTAGATATATAATTGAAAAAGTAATTCAGTTTCCTCATATTTATGGCCTACCGGCCTACCTATACTGCACTCCTCGGGGAACGAGCTCTACATAATGTTAAGTATCGATCACTAGGAAAAGTCACCCTATTTAATATTAAACAAAGATCTTATGTGGAAAAATATTATGGTGGTCCTACGGGGAAAAGGTGTAATTTGTACCTGCAGCTAGGTAAGTCTAGGTAGGTACGATGTATAGGTATATTTTATTTACGTCCTTATCTTCAAGTCTGCGTCGGCTAATCTATTATTGTAAATACTGGGCTGATAGTTTAATTATTATCTTTGTGACCGTACGAGTATTTGCCTAGATAAGCAGTGCCGAAGACTATCAGCTGTAAACATGAAAATGTCTTGAAGAAATCAAAGGTCGATATGAATATGAAGAAATAATACGTTACTCACTCCGGCAACCTAACCAAATTTTTGGATGGTATATATGGACATTTCTAGTACATAGGTACTAAGTTTGTGCATAAGAACACTAATTGGCACTAATTCTGCACAAATTTGGCATCATCAGAATTAACAAAACCCATATAAGGTGAGGCTGCTAGAATGAGCCATGCACGTGAAATTACAGGTTTATCTGGCTAATCCCGAAATGGATGTAATGCATTCTAACCTCGATACTTCCATGCTGAACTGGGATAGAAATGAGAGGTATAAAAAGACAGAATGCTTTTTACTGCCTTAAAGCCAGGAATTAGTGTGAACCGTGGGTTTTAAAGTTTCAATTTTAGGCGAAATACTGAACCTAAATAGGTATCTGAAATTATGATGATCATGAATGGAACTTATTTGTCAAACATAGAGAAAAGAACTGTAACTTTTATATTATTTGGTTGACGTTCGGCCTAAATAGGGATACAGTAGTGAATAGCGATCTCAACCTAACCAAGTCCTATTAACTTCCATCCAAGCTACCCTAATTGCAATCTATTTCAGAGCTTGCCGCAACCGCAAGGCGTTGGACAAACCTGAGACGATCTACACAGGTACCTACATGATATACCTATCTATCTTAACTAATATTAACCTAAACAAATTGTATGTTTCTTTGTAATAATAATAAGTAAACTAAAAATCGACGGGATTAAAAAAATCGTACGCCATTGATACAACAACTAGGCTAATACTCTATGAGATTCTAACCTACAACCATTGAATGCTAAGACAATGACTGACCATTAGCTTAGTGCGAGAGCTACAGGTATATAAGAAGACCCAATCATTATAGAACTCAATAATGCTAAAAGAATAGCAAAACGGTTACAATATAAATGACACTATGCTAATTTGCAGTAAAATAGCGAAACATAAATAAGTATTATTGTTATCTTTATTAAATTTGCTGACTGTGAGATAGATAAATGTATATCCTATTTTATTTATTTTGGGAACGTTCGATTTCATAAAGATCACAGTTAGTTTCAAGTTATTAGAACCTTTTTGTAACATTCGGTGTTGGTTGCAGCATATCAAACAACATTCATTGCTGTCATAATATAGGTACCTAGGTACCTAAGTAGGTATAAATAGTTTCGAAATTAGGCTTTAGATTTAGAGAACCTGTTATTATTTATGGCTTACATCAGGTTTATTTTCGAAGCCAATGGGAAAATTATATTCCTACAGGAAAACTCATTAACCGTGAGTGAAACCGCGTTTCGGAAAGTAAACCCCAGAACTCCCGTTACAATGATAATATTATAACAAACTTTTTCAATAAAATGTAACATGCTGTGGTTAAATGAACACCGTTACGCACTCTCATTACTAACTTTTTATGACTTGTCTTTGCTTACTGAAAATTAACTTCAATTACAAAATTTCCGAATTTCATGAAAAGTTATTCATGAATATAAAATAGGGGTTGAACCTTCCAAATTACGCTTTTCCAAAACTGAACGGTGTTGAAGCTGGCTGTTTCATTTTAATAAATTGAATATTTAAATTCTTATTTACATATACTTTAGGTACCTTTACTAATTAACACGATAAAAAACACTACCTCGTTTGCGTGTTGCATTTAATCTTCTACAGCAGCAGCATAAAATTTTTAATCATAATTTTTCTCTTGGTGTTGGTTGACCCGAAAGACAAGTCAGTTCCACAAAATGGAAGATGAGTATTTGAATACATGGTGTCTCGCTTTTAAATGGGTTATCTTCTTAGTGGGTTTTCAAACCGCCTAGTAGCATACATACGGTGATCGAGGCAGAGGCAGAGTCGACGATAGAGAAGGATTTCCCACACAACGACGGACCACATCAACAATCATTACTTTAGCAGTTTAGTCTCAAACACAGTCCTTATCCTTTATGAATGGGAAAGTTTGGATATTTGTTACTCAATCACGCTTCAACCATAGACGGATCGCGATAAATCTAGACACACGTTCTTATAAGTTTAGGTCCTAGAATAGGGACATGGGCTACTTTCCACCACCGCGCACCGCGGGAATATCTACCTACATTTAAAACCCTAAACCGAAAAGCGTGCGTAAAAAATCCAGTTTGCAAGTGGAAGGATATGATCTCTGCCTACTTCCGAGAAAGAGGAGTGATGTTATGTATGTATGTACGTAAAACCGCGGGCGGAAAGCTAGTTATACATAGTTTAAATAAGCTGCTTATGTTATAGAGCTGTAGTTCCGGGTCGGAATGGTACCACCTTATCTCTTCCCTCGAGTGTCGTAAAAGCCGACTTAGGGATCCATCCATATGGGCAGCACGTACCCTGTCTTATGGTGTATCTGCACAATTTGGGAGTCCCTTAAGGGTTTAAGCCTATGTCTTCGTGATAATGATAACGAACGCCAAGAAACATGGGTCGAATCGAAACGAAACTAAGGCCCGTATTTATAATCAGCTCTCAAGAGTTACAGCGAGTTTGAGTTTGAATCAGAAATGTCATTTCAGTACAAAATGGCCTGTCAAATCCACACTTAATATTGTTCTCAAACTTGAGATCGCTTTATAAATACGAGCCTAAGGGTCGAAAAAGGGTCATCAAATTATTACGCCATTATTTAAACATTTTATATAATTAGGTATAATTTTCTCATCGTGATACTTATAATAATTAAATTTTGCAAATACAAAATACCCTGCCCTTCAAAGCAAACGATTTCTCTCATCCGGCATTGTTCCAACCAGAACAGTCTCGGTTTCCCATAGGAATGAAACCCCGATCTCCTGTACGAGAGCCCAAAGGTCAGACCATCAAACTACCTTAAAAGGTTGGAAATAAATTTAATATATTATATAATTCTTAGACTTTGATCCAAGCTAATTAACCTGACTACCGTTTAGATAACCCTCAAAATAAACAATAAATTAAAGCAATAAACAAAACATGTTATTTGATAACGATACCATATAATACGTCATATTGCAACTATAGGTATCGTAACTAGCTTATTTCGCAAATGGGATCTTTCCCGCGGTAAAAAATTGGAAAATACTCTTATCTTATTTAGCCTGGGTCGTCCCACTGCTGGGCAAAGGCCTCCCTCTTCTCCCTCCATTTTTCCCTGTTTTGGGCATCAAGTTGCCAGTCTTTTTTAAAAGCGTCTAGCTCGTCGCGCCACCTGCGACGGGGTCTTCCACGACGGCGTCGTCTTGTGGTTGGTGGTTTCCACAGAGTGCTTGTTTTTGCCCACGGTTCTTCTGGCATACCTACGGCAGACATGACCAGCCCAATCCCATTTCAGCTTGGCTGCTGCTCGGGCTGCGTCAGCAATTTGAGTTTTGAAGCGTATTATGGTATTCCTGATCCAATCAATCAGCTACAGGCCTAGCATACTACGCTCCATAGCTCGCTGGCAAATACTCTACAGAATGTTAATCTAATTGCATTTCACAGCTTACTGAAATACAACAACACCCCCTGTGTTCGATAAAAAAATCACATGAAAATATTGTATGTTACAAAATCCTACTTAAAAAACATTTGACATCCCCAAACAAAATGACAACTTCGGCAAAGAAATAGTGTCATATATGAGCTAACTTCGGGCTAGTAATATTTGTATGAGTCCTTTTTTTCGGTAAGTCTTGACTTTATGCATCGATGTGTACCTATTAAATTAATCCAGGGAATGGGCAGCAGCGTTCCCTGTGAATGGAAAACATCTACTGCGGTCACTAACCCGCCTGCCAACCGTGGTAAGTATGGCTTAAACCCCCAATTTTGGGGAGGCCCATGTCCAGCAGTGGGCTGTTGTGGCTGATGATGATGTACCTATTAGTATGTGATGAGAGCCACACAGCCGAAGTAGGTAGCTCTACCTACTTCGGTTGTGTGGCTATCATCACATACTCTATACTAGACACATACTCTATCCTATTAAAGCACTTGCAAATTGGAACAAGTGCAATACAACTGACCGGTACAAAGTCTAAATCTAAGTACAGCGTTTTAAAATATAGGGTATAAAAAAAATAGGTTTTGTTATGTGATATGAGTACCTAAATAAACTTAGTACCTAACTATTAAAATATGTTACAAAAAACTCCCTGCCATACAAAAAATAAATTATATCTATTAAGATTAAAATGAATATTATGGGAATCAGTCAGCTGCAATAGTATTATATCAAAAGTAAGATAAAATAGATTAAATGGGTTAAATAAGGGTTTCTCAGATTACAGTTGTTAGGTATTAATAGAAAACTTAACAAGTATTTAATACATTCGTAGAGAATTAAAACGCTACTTTAACTCTAAAGTGATAAGGATAATCGTTCTGAACGGAAAGTTTCTCCTAAGAGCCTCCCTTGTAGCTCATAAATAAAGAGTATCATATGTTATGGTATCATGTACTATCTATATACTTACTAGAATAAGAATGAATGCAATAAATATGAATATGAACAATAGGTAAATCGTACTTACTTAACTTAGCAAAAAGTGTTTAAGGGGCGCTACTCTGAGCCAGGTGGCGCCCTCATCAGTCAAAAAATCATTACTCACTGAAAAAGCATTTAATCGAAAATCCGGTAAACCAGATTGAAATAAAAGCAAAGAAGATAATTTAGAACATCATAAAGTTGCAATTCATAGTTCCTGGTAGTAACAGAAGGAAAATTTGCGAAAAACGGCCACTTTTAGCACATTTGGTATCTGTAACTGCAGTAAACACTGAATCATGAATTTATAGTGCTTAAAAACAAACTTCAGTACCTATTCTTTAATCTGGTTTACCGGATTTTCGATTAATTGCGTTTTCAGTGAGTATTGATTTTTTTAACTGATGAGGGCGCTGGCGGCACCGGGGATCCCCTTAACACTTCGCCTACCTCTCGTTATTACTAATTAAAGATCAAAGCAAATTACTCGCTCACTTCCCATTTCCAGCAATCACAACAAAAAGCCCAATCGACCCCTTTCAAAATATTATCACAAGAAATATTGGCGGGAATAATTGGAATGAGTCCATGGAATGAGTCAGGAGGAAGGAAAGAGTTTGTAAACAAAAGGGAGTTGGAAAGCCTTTCAATATAAACGGTCTGGCTCTTTTTATGCTTCGTCATACATTGTCATTTTTATACCATATAGTCTGGAAGTATTCTAAACTAAACAAGCAATGTTTAACGAAGTACAATATAAAGTATGGTAGTGTTTTTTACTAAAAAGCGTCTTTAAGGGAGTTTTCAATCAATTTGTTCGCACTTTGTTGTCAATTCCAAAGTTAAAATTGAATTAGGAAACTTAATTTTGTTGAAAATTTATGTAAGTGATACCTAAGTTCTTAGATTATGTTTCTATTTATCTTACGTAGACAGGTAAGACTAGTAAGTACTTTGTATATCTACCTAAGTAAGTAATACTGGGTTGTGAGTTGTAAGACCGGTCGCACTTATATTACAACCTTTTAATACACATTTACTTACCTCTACACTTACAAAGAGAACCACTTTTCATGTTAGTTTGTTACAAATAAACATTAGTATGATATTTAAAAATTCTAGCACCATCAGAAAGTTACTTTTTACTGCGGAAAATATAAATAATATATTTGGAGAAACTTAATAAGCCCAGCCCATACCCCACACCGTCAAAGCAAAGTTCGAATGCACATACGCAGATTTCCGCAAACAACCAGGCAAATACTGGTTAATTACGCCAGGTACTTTATAGGTAGGTACGTTTATATTAGTATTCTGTATTTATATTGAGTTACTGAGTTGTAAGTACTAACTATAGTTGTTATCCTATGCATAAACTTATAAACACTTACTGTAGGTACCTCTAGGAAAGAATATAGGCAGATATTTTTTATAATAAAATTATGATTAACACAAATTTATACAGGGTGTAAAAAAAAGTACTGCGTTCCTTTAATCCACATGTTCTACTGATGATGCCAAAAAACTTTCCCAAAGCACAAAAATTTTAGCTCGAAAACATAATTGCCTTTTCCATACAAAGATGCTCTTCCTCATCTGCAATTTTGTATGGACAAAGCAAAATTTTATGACGAGCTAAAATTTTTGTTCTTTGGAAAAGTTATTTGTTATCTGCGTCAGAACATGTGGTTTGAAGAAACGCAGTACTTTTTTTACAGGTCAACTAAATTAATTTAACCAAGTAATTTTTTTTACACATTATCACCCCGAAACTTTTTTTTTGTACTTAGGTTACGCGATTATATTTATTGTTACCTCGATATTTCAACAGTTTCATGCGTCATGGTCACGAGCAGACTGGCGAGGCGAATGTTGACATCTTCTGAGGGAAACCATAATTATCGTTCTACGTTGAAATATCGAGGTAAGTAACAATAAATATAATCGCGGTAATAATCCGATCAAAATAATAATCTAATTGTAATGAACAACCGCGAAAGTCTCAAAACTTATAACAGCTATCTCATCAAAAAAAAAAAACTATTGGCACAAACATAAAATATAATATTATGACACTTACATCTACTCCTGTTATACTGAAGCTTCTGGACAGGATCCTATACGAATTGTTGTAGAGTCTATTTTTCACACCAGTTGACTTCAAACTACGCAACAAAGAATTATAACCCATTTTGAATAAGTAACACTAAACTTATAAATAAATCAGAATTTAGTTGCGGACTTATGTACACTTATAAAATGTTCCTAAGTATTTATGCGGAACACATTATTTGTAGCGAAATACGCGTCTAACGTGTTGATAACTGCGATTGAAACATGACATTGCTCTTCCAGCTTCTATAATATAACTCTATGACGAGGCTGATAAAATAAAACACTATATTATACATGCTGCTGCATATACCATTTACATATTTACCATCCTGTTAGTTTATGTACCTACTTACTTAGTTACTAACTAGTTTATCTAGGAACGTAGGTAGGAGTAAAGTTCTAGGCTCTTGGCATTCCTCGATTAAAAACATAGCTCCCGCAGCTCCATTAACCATTTCCTGTACCTAGGTTGCCTGGAAGAGATTGCCACTTAGCAATAAGGCCGCCTATATGTACACTAATATTCTTTGCAATAAAGTAGGTATATTGTATTGTATTAAAAACATAGGTAAGGTCAATGTGGGGAAGTCCGTCTACAGGGCAACTCCGTCTAACGACTATAACTTCAGCATTTACATAAGAGCGCGGATTACTTTGTAGTCGATAAAACCAGTATTGTGGTGTTAGTTCACATCACATGGCGCTAGTAGCATTATAAGACTAGAAAAAAGAAAATAGCCATTTTTTTGTGACGGTGTGCCGGTCTTACCCTGTATAATGTTAATGAAGTATGCCGGACTTCCCCACATTCCAGATTCAAGAAGTCTAAATAAAAAAGAAACACTTCAGTCATAAGGCCGGAGTTTAGAAAATGGAAAGCAACTATACCTATAGGTAAACGTACTGTATTTAATTTAGCCTTAAGATACACGCTTGTAAATTAACAATCTACCTAACTAAGTATATCATATTATTGTTAAGTCGTTATCTACTAATGAAAACATTCACAAGGATTTTTGCAGTTATCTATCAGTTACTGTTCTGATCATTATGTTTAAAACATTTTAATTCGGACTTCGAAGCAAATACGAGTACATCCATTGTAGTTAATTTCAAACTGTAACCCAAGATTGATTTGATTTTTAACTTATCTAATTTGATTTGATGCCTGCATGGCCTGATCGCATAAAACACATAAAAAATTTTATATCTAGATGAGCAGAGTGGTCCAGAGTTGGTAGGTAGGTAGGTACCCCAACTAACACAAGAAGGTTGCTTAGTAGCTTTATAGCGTATATAATAACAGCTATAAGCTGCAAGAGTCAGCTGCATAGTGCGCTAAGGAACCCTTCTGCAGCTGCTATAACCCTAAAGGGGCCCCTTATAGACCTTATTTAATAAGTCCAGTAGAGTTGCATAACAGCGCAAATTATTTCTTTGAACTGCTTTTTCCACTTCTTGAGCACCATAAAAAGTGAAAATTACAACTGACAGCTGAAATTGGCACTAATTGAGTGAACGAATTTAACATTCATAATTCATCCACTCACTCTGCACTGCGGCCTGCAGCAGTCTGCGGCGAAAATTGCAACTTATAGTGAAATATTTAGCTGCTAGTGTTTAAAATGTAAAGTATTGTATTTTATATTACTTGTATGAAGTCTTTAGATAAATATGCTTATGGCAGCGTGTAGTGCAATATTAAAATGGCGGAATAATAGTGAATAACTTATATACGATCTCAGTTACGTGGCTTGTGTAGGTGAAGAACATTGGCAAATTTAATTTACTGTGAAACGTGTATGGTGTTTTATCAAAATAATTCATGGGCCCTCAATTAATTAAAGATTCTATGAAAATCTAATGAGTTTGTAAACGCGAATTCAAATATTTTAACCAAATTTTGGTAAGTGTAATGCTGATTTATGTTAATTTATGGATAACTAACGATAACATGATATTTCCGATCATCCTAAGCTGTGCAGTGTGTTGAAATAAACTAAAATATAAGTACTAATCTAGTAATTGTCTCAGATAACCTTAAAATGCTACCACAAAATGGCGTTGATATTGTAGCAGCCTTAGGTTCTTTGTTTCGCTACTGTAGCCCTTTAATGCAGTGTTAAGCGACAAAAATCACTGTTCAGAAGCTCCTATTGCCATTTAAGCTGCTAAATTATCTGCTCTAGAACTTCAAGTTCCATACAATGTCCAATAGAGTGAATATTATATCCTAAAGTGTTAATTTTATACGATTTAAAGCTTGCACCTGCATTGCAGCACCTACTATGAGGATAAAAACGCAAAGATAATTGCAGATGGCGCCACCAGCGAGTGTTCCAAAAGAGACCAATGAGAAGACGCAAAACTGATATTGACATTGACATTGACAGATTACTGACCAATAACAGGAACCTGACCAATACCTAATATTAAATTCATTGTAATGATAATAATTCCACCGTTCTTCATATTAGAATACTAGACTAGATATATAATCTGTAGTTCTTCATTTTATTTAAAAGTTATTATTTCCTGCCATAAAGCACTGCAGACCCCATAGTAGTTCTATAAATAGGAATTTTACGAGCAGAAGAGCTAATAATACCTCTTATGCATAACAAACATTCTAAGACGACAATAAGTCACAATTTTCTATCTTATGCAAATCATCGTGGCAAAACATGCCACGGAAGAACTCAAAGTGCTAATAGACATACAATTATATCTACAATGCAGTCTATGGTGGTATAAAATGCCAAGTAAGACCACGATGCGACCTAAAGTGACAAAAAAGATCCTAATCTAACTATTATACAGTTCACGGTGCCATAAGGGTCGTAAAAATCCCTTAGATTTTTGCTGCAGCCATCAGCGATAATTTTACCTGTTATAGAACTCGTGCCTAATTAAAACTCCCTTATGCCACCCTTATAGACATTGGAACTGTAAGAGAAGCTGCAATTTTCACTAATGTGTTAGTTGGGACTCTAGGTACTTAGGTATTATTATTACGTATCTAATCTATGCCAATTAGCAGATCACGAGCGACAACGCACTCTGCAGTACCTACAGACACACAGAGATCATAGAGTAAAACATGTAGTACTTACTACACAATTTTATTAGTAAGCGAAGTTTTTTTCCTAAAGTAATTGGCCACTTATAGAGCAACGCACGGCCTTTCCACCCGCTATAGTAAAGAGCAATCTTCTTGACCATTTTTAAGACACTTGTTCAATCTAAAATTTACACTTATAAGTGCTTAAATTTTAATTTACTTAAATTTTCAATTCGTAAATGTACCTACATTGATTATATGGATTTTTACATTCAGGTTTTTGCATAGATTACCTAATCGAAACCTACCTATAAGTGCTTGCTTTTATTAATTTCTTTCTGTAGAGTCATACATATATTATATCAAATTAATCCTATAGGTATATGTATTTTTATTTCTAAAATTTTAAATCTTTCTGTAGATATTTTGTGTGGAAAACAAGTCCTTCTTTTCCTCCGGGTTTTAAGTTCATTAGTTTCTTTTAAAAACGAATGAATTTTTTCTTGAGAGTTGTTTGGTTGTCTTGTAGGTTTGATGGTTATTTCATTTCATTATTCTCTCAAGATCCTTTACTATTAGTTTTTCATAAATTCTATATGTAGATGTTTCATTATCCGATGTCTGTGTTTACCTGCAGATTGGTCTGCTGAAGGTAGAGTAATTGAAAAGTAACTAGTCAAATAAGTTAATATTTATATTTTTATATATATTTTTTTAATATTTTATTTATTATATTGTGCGACTATCCTACGTGCTAAAATCATGCTATTTAATTTTCTTTAGGTAGGTACTCTACATCAAGGAACATATATACCTACTCCCTAGGCGGCTCTACATAGCTAAAGGACCTTGTTTTGTAGTTGTCTGTTCATTTGTAAACGTCATTATCAATTCTATGCCAGTCTAGTAGGTACGGTAGTACAACAAGGAAATGATGATGATCTTTGTACACAACAGAACTGTACCAGGGTTATCATATCACCAACACCAACACGTGCACGTCTTATTTACATCAATAGACTAGTCTAGTATATTCCACATAGCATAGGATTGGTGGAAAAGTAACGTAGTAGGGAGGATATTATATTCACAAGGAACTATGCTGCTGAAACTGTAATTCGCAGAATAAGATCATCGTATACTCACCCCATCAGTGTTGGGCAAAAAGCAATCCTGATTAACGATTACCCATTACTCATTACATTTTGTAATGGCATTAACGATTAACCATCACTGTAATCCCCAAAAGTAATGATTTCTTTTTGGGATTACAGAAATGCTTAATCAAGTAATCGCATTACTCGATTACTTTTGGATATTTGACTATATAATAATGTACTCTATGATTTGACTGATTTGGCTGTTACTGACTGATTTGGCAGCATGTCATGTCACATGTCTACACATGGCATATGTGACAGGGCATAATTATGTGACATGACATGTGTGACATGACAAGACATATGTGACACGATATATGTGACATGAACATGACATAATTATGTTGCACGACATATGTGACACGACATCATGTGACATGGCATATTCTGTTACTTGTTATTTTCTTTACTATTTATAAAAAATATGTGACATGACATGTGTGACATGACATGACATGTGGCATGACATATGTGACACGTGTTTTCGCGGTTTTTACTAATCCACCCGCAAAGGGGTGAAAAAAAAGGGGATAGTTTATTGTATAGGAAAATGTATGAAAATTTAAAAATTGATCCGATCGGGATGAAATTTTGCGTGTGTGTTGCTATGTACCTAACTAGTACCTACCTGGAAAAATATTGGTGCCTTTGTCAAGCGCGTCACCAAAAAAAAAAAACTATTTGTTCGGGCAGCAATCGGCCGAGGACATTGTATGTAAGTACCCCAAATATCTCGTTCAAAAAGACTTATCTATCTAAAGACTTGGAAGTATCTTTAGTGCAAAAAGAATGGATGTAAATAAGCGTACCTATTTTATTGACATTTGACAATTTCCCATTTTCAGAAATATGTCAAAGATGAATACCAAAATAATACGACGGTTTTAATATGCGCAATAAGGGAAAATTCTAATTATTTTCATTCTGAATAACGAACTCTGCTGCAACATGACTCCAGATGTTCGATAAAGCCTTCAAAAAGCGGCAGAGAGGACGGTATTGCCCAGATGGACAATGCACACGCAAACATAGGAAACACCTAACGTAAATAACTTACTTGTTTTGACTCGTTTCGTATCGTAAAGTATTTTTATTTCGTGTACGTCGTTTCGTGTGTTGTATCATTGATTAGACAAATGAATTTGCAACTAGTACCCAAATATAGGAAGTTTAACAGAACTTTGAGCCAAGTCTTTTTTGTCTCTGTTCCCGCAAACTTTCGTGCAAGGTTAACTCTGTAAGTTATTTAATACAATATAGACCAATTCCCCTTTCAGTTTTTACATTTGCTGCATTAACTCCTACTTTAACTCCGTCGAACTTTGAATTAATGTCACTTACAAATATTGAAACTAATAGGAAAGGTACAAAACTCATTTTCAAATTTGTTAACAGTGCTGGATCCTACGCACATGACCTACCGGTACCCATAAATATAGACCATTATAAACAACAGAAACATCGCCAAGTGCGTATAGGAAAAGTATCCGTTTACAGTGGACCAGAGAAACAATCTCCAATAACCAGACTTATACTACTCAAGAAAAAAAGACCAGAAAAAAAAACCGAACCCGAGAAAGGTCGCTGCGGATTATCCAAATGGTGCGCTAAAAGAAAAGCTTTAAAGAAAATTGAAGATGAAAAGAAAAAACATGCCAAACAGGCAGAAGAATGGCGCAAGTGGAAATTTAAGGAAGCAGCTAGATTGGAACGAGCACGTGGTATCGAGCGAGAACGTGCTGCTGAACGAGAACGTGCTAAAGCAGAACTCGAACGAGAAGAGGAATACTTGAGCCAGATACGGGAGATCGAAGAACAGCGACGTAAGTTGGCAAAAAACGCCCTCAAAACACGCTATCCCTACCAAACAAAAAGAGTATTACCAAGAAAAACTTTTAACGATAATTTGACAATCAAACCATATTATCCTAATCGTGATGATGTTTCTTCAAAAGACGATTTTAATATTAAACCACTGAAAGAACAAAAACGGGAATTAAAAAAGAGCGAAAAGGAAGAGAAGAAACGACAAAAAACAAATGTTGTGCCACTCGATGATATATATCCACCGGATCGTAAACGTAGTCAGGTTAAGTCTTATTTTAACAAATTCAAAGGAAAGGATAATAAACCGTATGATCCCTATAAAGATTTACACGATAAACCATATGAGAGTAAGAAACAAAAGAATGAAGATACTAAATCATACACTGAAGTTTACCAATATTATGATGATAATAAATTATACGATGAGCCAAGTAGTAGTCGCAAATCAAGATCAGAAGAAGCTTACGACTTATATGCACGTTATTACGAGCTTAGCGAAATGAGTAATAAGAAAAAGAAACAAAAGAAACAAAAGAAACAAAAGAAAACAAAGACAAGAAATCAGAAAATAACGAAAACAGACTTAGAAAAACGGTAAGTCAAATAAAAAACATTGGCCAAGTGCGAGTCGGACTCGCGCACGAAGGGTTCCGTACCATTATCTATACCTACAAAAACGGCAAAAAAACGCGTTTGTTGTATGGGTGCCTTAAATATTTATTTTATTCTTTTGGTATTTGTTGTTATAGCGGCAACAGAAATACATCATCTGCGAAAATTTCAACTGTCTAAGCCTAAGCTATCACGGTTCATAAGATACAGCCTGGTGACAGACGGACATACGGACGGACAGCGCAGCGGAGTCTCAGTAATAGGGTCCCGTTTTTACCCTTTGGGTACGGAACCCTTAACAGAGTAGGAGATTCTGTTCGTGAGTTAATTATTAAATAGTCCCTAGTTTTTTTCATAGCGT
This sequence comes from Scrobipalpa atriplicella, assembly GCA_029255725.1. Lineage (NCBI taxonomy): Eukaryota > Metazoa > Arthropoda > Insecta > Lepidoptera > Gelechiidae > Scrobipalpa > Scrobipalpa atriplicella. The sequence continues at coordinate 25,464 of JARACY010002315.1, read as the reverse complement.
AAATTTTCTTTTACTCGGAGGTAGGTAGGAAGGTGGGAGATACCATAACGAATGTATTAGATACAACGAAGGTGGGAGATACAACAAAGATGATAGGCGATACAACAACGAAGATAGGTGATACAATAACGAAGGTAGGAGATATAACAACGAAAGTAGGAGATACACTTACGAAGACAGGAGATACAATAACGAAGGTAAGAGATAAAACAACAACGATGTTGGGAGATACAACAACGAATATAGGCGATACAACAACGAAGGTATAACAACGAAAGTAGGAGATACACTTACGAAGACAGGAGATACAATAACGAAGGTAAGAGATAAAACAACAACGATGTTGGGAGATACAACAACGAATATAGGCGATACAACAACGAAGGTAGGAGATATAATAACGAAGGTAGGAGATACAACAACGAAGGTAGAAGACACAATAACAAAGGTAGGAGATACAATAACGAAGGTAGGAGGTAGGCGAAACAATAACGAAGGTAGGAGATATAACAACGAAGGTAGGATACAATAACGAAGGTAGGATATATAACAACGAAGGAAGGAAATACACAACGAAGGTAGGAGATAAAACAACGAAGGTAGAAGATACAACAACGAAAGTAAGAGATACAAAAAAATTGATGTCTTTAAAGGTGAATTTTATTTTCTATTGCAGGAAATCATGCGAGTTCAGCCAGAAATTCGTCAATTGCTTCTATAGGTCCTGCTGCGAATGTTTCTGTTGGTTTTCCATATTCCTCATAATCGGGTTTACTCTCATAATGGTTGCATAGGCAACAAAACAACACCGGGTAACAAAGTATTGACTTAGTATTGGTGTACATACAATGATCTTAATAAATGTATCATAACATACAAAATTGGTTATATTTTTCAGTTAAGTTAAATCATTTTAATTTTTGACTCCTCCGACGAAGATTTACTAAAAATAAAAAGCCACCAATGAACTATAATAATCTGTAATAATAATAAGTAATTATACGTAATCAATAACATCAATACAATACATATTGATACAAACATAATTTGTATTAAAATTGACAACCATCGTATTTTATGTCCTAACCTAATAAATTGTGAAGTAAATCTTGAAATATATCACAATTTTTCATAATAATGTCATGTTTCAAAAGGCACATTTAAAAATATACAATTTGGTGTTTGTTTACCATGTTCTGTAAACATTTTGAGTCACAAACATCTTCATACTCAAATTGTGAATTTTAAAAAAGATACGCAGAAAATCGCAATGAACACTGATAGCTTTGACATATACAAACATTATTTTATAAATGTTGCAAATTTATAATCTTGGTATTTTCTAGCCTTGTAAATTAAAATATATTGTATTTTTACTTTGATGTTTCGATTATTCGGACAATACAATTTTCTGAATAATAACCATAATACAATTTTAGATGAATGAATAGAGGTAATAATGACACATGTGGAAATGCAACTTGTCTAAATACTCCTATTATATGATTGAGGAATGAAATTACATCGGCCGATACAAATAATAAGTGCAATAAGGCAAATATAACAGTTTTGATGTGCTATTTTGACAACGCCTAATAAATCGATGAACGTCGGCTGCACGCACGAAAAAGGATGACGCAATGTAACGTTACGCGGATTGTCCCGTTACGATCGAACCGATGCCAAACAAAATAGATGTTTTGTCATGACAATACTATCGATTCGTTGAGGGCGCAACTTAACTAAAACTTGACTAAAATTATTGCCGTCCCTTTCTGTTGCCTCATGATAGAAAATGACCGGTATAGACTTATATTAGTTCAGTTTTAAAGGGTAAAAATATTATACTTCATAGACAAAGGCACACAACTTATGATCGGTTGCGCACAAAAGCACTATTTCTTGACCAAACAAAGAGGGACGGGAATAGTTAAAGTTAAGATTTAGTTGTTTCATGTTATTCGTCATCATCGCTTTTTATCGATATATTATGTTGTAAATTTTCTGTATCTTCAAACCGAACAAAGTATAATGTTCAATGGTTTACATTCATTCACCGTACCTTACCTTAGAGATCAGTCTCACGGATTTCAAAAACGTCTTCCGAGTTATCCTTCACGACCAACGACTTCTTGCTCTCAGTATCGGCTCCATCTCTAGACGCCGAAGCACACCTCTTCCTGTTCGGACTATTCTCTATATTTACATAGTTATTTATATCCTTCAACGGCGATCTCGTCGACAAACTGGGACTGTCCACGGCTAGATTGCTTATCGAGGAGGTCAGATCGGAAGGCACGTTTCCATCGAGACAGTACATCAACGATTCGGTGATTCTATCTTCGTCACTCGATTTGTTTAGTATGGATAAGTCTACAGGGGTTGCTGTAAGCACGGATCGACTCAGAAGGTATTCTCTGAAGGGTTCAGTGAGGGATTTGGTTTTTGGTAGGAAGGGGTCGTCTTCTAAAGGGCTTAGTTCAGTGCCGCAGAGCGTGGTGTTGAGGTCGGGTATGGGGCGGTCGCGCGCGGTCACGAAGCGTGTGCCCGACCCGTCCGCTTCGTATGGAGTTCTGGAGCGTGGCAGAGAGCTGTTCGCCGAGCGGCTCGACCTGGAAGAAGAGAAAATGTCTAAGAACAATGCGCCATTTTGTAGCGTATTTCTGTCGTACTAACTTTCAGGGCTTGGAAACCTGTTCTTTTTCCAAACTGTAGCCCATATTTAACAGGTTAAGTAAGAAAAAGAATTAATAAATGATTTGATTTGATACAGGTTTTAGATTTTAAACCAATATTAACTGGTCAATTTTATACTGGTTCCAAGTTCTGCTAACTTTACGTGAGTTACAGGACAACCACCTCGGTAAAAACGAAAAATCCCAGCATGCGAGCCCGCCCGCATTTCATTTCATTGATTTCCTCTCTAAGAACAGTTCCCACAGCTAATTTTTTTTCGCTAGGCAGATCGTTAAATGTGTATAATTTTATCCTCACAAAAGTATCCTTTTTGAATGGCAAAACTAACATTATTTAAGTTTCGAAGGAAGTAAATGAGAATCATAATCTCACCTGTCACAAGACGCGGATCGCATATCATCGTCGGACGATACAAAGTCGCTATCATTATTAGGCGACACGGAGCGGTACAAATGTGTGTCGCTGTTGGACTTCTCTTTAGCGGAGTCGGGGAGGCTGTCGCGCTGCTCTGAGGTTATTATCAGCGGTTTGCGGGAACGAGGTGTCATTATTGACTCCTGAAAAAGTAAAAAAAAAATTGTGTTAAAAATATAGCCTCACCGATGCGGTGACTAAAAAGACCTACCATAGAGAAGGGCTTATAGGAAGTCCATAATGCCTTCTCATATTCTATCTTCTGTCTTTCTCTTTTCAGTCTTTTAGTCAGTGGTCATGCTATACCAATCGTATTTGATTGTCCGCTATTGTTGAGGCAAAAGTCAAAAGTAACCCTTGAGAGAAGCATTTTATGAAAAATATAACTAATCACCTAAACTTGTTGAACAAACTCTTTAAGTTTATAACAAGTCAAGATGACTGTCGCTCTCTAACGCTATGCAATGTCGAATCTCGTTAGTAAACCACTGAGCTAATAATGTATGGAGCAGACATCATCCAAGCACTTTATGTCCCATTTAATATGTGTGCATGCACTCATATTCATACTAGTGGTCTGACTCGATTTTTTTAATAAAAGAGAGTTAAAAAGTTAGAAACATGTCGCGCTGGGTATTAATATAAAAATAATAAGATTTCATTAGTAATTACTAATTACGTCAATATAAACCCTTTAAAATTAAATACGGGCCTTATTTAATTTTGGGGACATGTCGTAATGTTCGTGATGGCTGTTCCATATACGCTAGTATAATAGTAGTTCAGTGTAGTAAACACACAAAAAAAATGCAGAAAATACAGTCTTATGAGATGAGACACAAACGATAAAAGAGAAGTTAATGAACACTGGGATGACACACAACATGCAATCAAGCTCAGAACAAACCTGCATAGCTTTGGATAGCTTCTGCGTGGACTTGGTGATAGGTGACATCGAAGCTCGTCTGAAGTTGATAGTGTATGGAGTAGTGCAGTCTTCTTCAAAAGCCTCCGCCATTCCTGGGGTACTTGTTAGGTACTGCATTTTGAACTCTATTTCTTCCTTAGCTTTGCTAGGAGTGTCGTCTTTTTCGGTCTCAGTTTCCGGGTAAGATACATCCGAGCCGGAGCCCTCGTCGAAACAAGATACGCAGGATGTGGGTGTTCCACGGATTGTAGCTCCACGTTTTTGGTATTTCTTGTTCACGTTCTGTGCGGACATAACCTTCGACCGAAACAGTCTCGTCCGTTTCTTAGTGTTTTTAGGCGTTTCTTCCGCTTCTAATACGCTTAAATTCGGTTCGGATACGAACTTCGGGCTGTGTTTTCGAGATTTGTTTAAGGCGCCTTCTGATAAAGTGCTTTCGTTGCTCGCGTCGGATTCGTAATCCTCCGGTTCTTCGACCGATTCAGAATTAGCGATCTTATTAGCTAAGTTTTTGAGTACGATATTCTTGTGAGAGACGTCGATCTTTTCAGTGAATAGCTTCGCTTTGGCGGTCTTCTGTAAAACATGCGTTAGCACGTGAGGAAAGTTAGAGATAGAAATGCATAAACAGTGTGAGTGGAAGAGAGAGGATGATAGTTGCAATGGGGTTAAAAACTGAGAACTAAATGGCGCCACTGTTGAGTGTTCCTTTTTCCTGTGATTGGTCAGTAATCTGTCAATATCAATATCAATGTCAGGTTTGTGTCTTCTCATTGGTCTCTTTTGGAACACTCAACAGTGGCGCCATCTGCAATTAGCTTTGCGTTTTATTCCCATTTTAAATCATACGACATTTGTGGTTGGTTAGTCTCAGTATCAATGTGGCAAACTCGATATGCATAGAAATATGCATTGCTGATAGTTCAAACACTCGTATTTCATACAAATGTTAGTGACAATATGCATGAAAAGCAATCAAAATATTTTCCTGAATTACCTATAATGATATTGATATTCTATGGTAAGTCTAAAAAAAAATAAGGTGGTAGGTAACTTACCTAGTATAATCTTAATTTTTGATAAGAAACAACGGAACTTTACCATCAAAAGAATTACATGGGTTTATTGGATTCTAACTTTTGCGCAAAAAAATTATAATGTTGGTTGGCTATGAACACATGAATATGATTTTGCTAACTATAAATGGAATAGTATTCAGGAAAATATCGACTATAGATACGAAAATAAACATACCTCCTCAATAGAATTAATGTTGGATCCGGAGCCTTTCTTGGGCGTTTTGTTGAGCAAACCCTTGTTGAAGATGTGCCTCTTGATGGAGTCTCCGAAACTACGCGACCCCGCCACCTTGCCCGTGCGCTGGATTTGTATAGGGGTACCTGTAATGGTATATGTACAGGAAAATAAGGTAGTGATCCTAAGATATATGAGGATCATAGCTCTCTAGACAGGATCTGCATAACATAATGTTATTTTGTTCAGTTACTACTAATTAAATCTAGTTTTATTTTTATGAAAGGTATAACTCGTGCACTTAAGGAAACGATTTATAAATGGCCGCCGCTCGCATGCGTTCTCGCTCACTCTCTATTAGGTAGAGCGAGAACGCATGCGAGGTGGACCAATCACGAAGCGAGCGGACGCCATTTTTAAATCGTTTCTTTAAACGCACGACTTATACGCAAAAGTATCTAAGATCCCAATAATGGGGATAAAAACGCAAAGCTAATTGCAGATGGCGCCACTGTTGAGTGTTCCAAAAGAGACCAATGAGAAGACACAAACCTGACATTGATATTGATATTGACAGATTACTGATTAATCACAGGAAAAAGGAACACTCAACAGTGGCGCCATTTAGTTCTCAGTTTTTAACCCCATTAAACTTATCTATAAAAAGCTACAACATTTCTCGATGTCTAGAATTCCACCTTGTCATGTACATTTTCTATTCATAACTAGAGATGCTTCATGCATGCTGGACTGGGAACGACAGAAAAATATAGAATGAGCCAGCTCAGCTGCATCTCCTCGCGGGCATACTGTAAAAACCAGCTAAGGGATTCGAGGGTTTTGTTATTTAGGCGATGAGCTGACGACCAACCTTTCACTACAGCAATATACAGAGGCGTGGCGGAACGACCTTTGTTTGGGTCGTTGACGCTCTGCCTATCCCATTAGGGGTCCAGGCATGATATGTATGTATGTCAAGAGATGGATGTTATATTTACCATATCCATTCTGCCTGTTGAAGTGTTTGATGAGACGTCGTTTATGTTGTGAATCTGGTAGCGCTTGTATGTGAGCGTACAGTTGCGCGAGAGCTGTGTCAGTTGGGTTGGTCTCGTTCTCCACTTTAGTGCGCTGTCGATCCACGAATGTGTACACTGTGTTGGCTGCTGTTCTAAAATATATTAATTTTGTTCGGGTTAGATTCAACTTTTATGCTGGACTGGGAGCAATAGAAAAACAGAATGTGCCAGCTACATCTCCGGTCATGCTGTAAATCCAGCTAAGGGATTCGCAAGTTTCAGTATTTTGTAATTTAGGCGATAGGCTGACAACCTGTCACTTCAACAATATACAGATCTACTCGTATTAAAAACTTTAAAAACTCGTCAGACGTAGCGGAGCGACCTATGTTTGGGTCTTTGACGCTCTGCCTACCCCGTTAGGGATACAGGCGTGACAGTATGATAGATAGTTCTGTTCGCGCTGTGTGAGGTAAGCCGCTGCATCGGTCGCGAGTTGCGGCGGCGCTAGGAATAAACGCTCTGATTGGCGGATCCGCGGATCATGAAGACAAAGAACACTTACTTGTCAGACATGCTCTCGTCTAAATCCGCCACAGGCGATTTGAGTCGCTTCTGTTCACGCTGTGTGAAGTACGCCACTGCGTCGGTCGCGAGTTGCGGCGGCGCTAGGAATAAACGCTCTGATTGGCGGATCATGAAGACAAAGAACACTTACTTGTCAGACATGCTCTCGTCTAAATCAGCCACAGGCGATTTGAGTCGCTTCTGTTCGCGCTGTGTGAAGTACGCCGCTGCGTCGGTCGCGAGTTGCGGCGGCGCTAGGAATAAACGCTCTGATTGGCGGATCATGAAACTGATCACGGGGGAGAGCGCCACTGACTCCGTGTGGAAGGCTTCGGGGGACAGCTGGAATACAATGAAATTAAATCACTCATTAGTCACTATCATCTTCCGTCTTAGAGTCTTCGGCCCACGCACTAAATACTAATTTAAATTATTGCTATTCTGTTCTTTCATGCAAGAAAATGATAGGTGACAATTTTAGTCAAGATTAAGTTATTTTGTAAGCTAAGCTTCTGAATTTCTCCCAATGTTGTTGGACCATTGGTAGTGTGGATACTAGCTGTTGTGTGCTCCTCTAGGCCATGCTACAAAGTTTATACACTGTAGTTTAGATAGTTTATACTATAATAGTGTGATTATGCGGTTTTACCAATACACAGATTAATTCACAAGAAAGGTTTATTTAGGATAGATTTCAGAAAAATCATGCTAATATAAAGTTGCATGTGATTCTTACCTTCCTCGGACAGAGTAGATGCGGTGTGAACATAGTAGCAAGTGTATCCGGTGACATCCTATTTGAGGCTTCGTTATCTGCCACCAAGTGTAGAAGTGTCAGTAGCCGCTGTAGAAAGCTCCGGTGCGGGGGAGCCAATAATAGGAGTAGAAGTTGTAGTGCAGTGAGCAGCTTTGCTTCTGATGATTCTGCATTTGGTGGGTATTGGGCTGCAATGTATTAAATGTTGGAAAATAAATTAAGATTTAATTGATATGGGTAGGTACTGTAATAGAAATTATGAAGTTATGCAACAAAGATTATCTTATTAGTACTGTGTTCCTTTAAACCACAATATGTTCTACTATTGATAGCAAACAACTTTCCCATGATAGATAACAAACAGTTTGAAATAAAATTTTGCCTTGTCCATACAAAATTACAGATTAGGAGAACATCATGTTTTATTATGTTTGTGCCATGGTTAGTGGATATACAGCACTTTAACCTATAATTATCCTAAATTCTATAAATTACAGACACTATTATTTATAGGTTTCGTGAAATATCTTATTTTCTTAACGTACCAGCTAAAGTGCAGTATGTTTGATAATACTGATCCATTAGCAACGGCTGGGGCAGCTCTGCTAGGAATCCCTTCAGAACGGACGCACAATCATGGACCGAGAACCGGCTCTCTTCTTCTTCTAGACCGAGGTTGGATCCTGTGATGAGTAGCTGCCGAAGTTCTTGTTGCCGAGAGAGAGAGCCCGTCCTTCTAAATATGCCTTCTTGTGTTACATCTGTGGATATATTCAAAACTGGATGTACATCATAACAACTATTTGATTTCAAAAATTTGTAAACTTACTCATACCTATTGTTTTTTTTGTTTCTAGTGTTTTGTAATTATAATAAGGTTTTTTTCGTATAAGTAGTTGTACTTGAGGTTTATGGATATCTCTCAGTATTATCCATTACCTATTTATCTCAGTATTATTATTCTTTACGTTTTTAATTTACTGCAGATTAAATGAAACAAAAATATTCTCTCTCTCTTTTCAAATGTAACTTGAATCCAAGTTTAGCTTTCAAAGGCATAAAATACTTACTTTCAGGCTTAGACAGAAAATCTATAAGCTCATTTAGTCTCAGGATTCCATCCTCAGTAATGGAATTAGGTTCTGCAGTGTTCTTCAAGCTATTTGTATTATTTTGACTAGAATTTGAGCTGGAACTCTTGCTTTTCTTGTGGAAATTCCATCGAAACTGCTTTGGTCTATCTGTTGAACTATCAACACTAGAAAATAGAATTAAATTATAATTCGAAATCAGTAATTCGCTACGAAAAGTGTGAAAATTGGTTGAAGGGCGTGCACTGTGCAGTGGATTTTGTAATATTTTCTTTTACTTACTCGTCAATATTAATATCCACTACAAACGATAAATGCATTCGCACCAATGTAAAGAATTGGTCCACATTCTCTTTCCTCAATTTTTCAATCAACATAAACTCAGGAGAACTCATTTTGTTCATCAATTTATTGTCTCATTTTAACAAGCGATTAACACATCTACAGCCACATTTTCAACGTACAAAAACTTTCGGCAGCAAACTAATATACTATAGATATAGTAAATTCAATCATTTTAATTTATTTATCACTAAATTCTAAATAACAATGAAGAAAAAGCATTGTTTTCAAATGTAGTAATGTCAAATTTGTCACAATCACAACGGCCAATCGCGTCGCGTTCAAAAACTTCGTTTAGTTTTTTTTAACAATTATACAATTTGTTTTTTGCGCGGGAATCGTAAGGAATCGCTGTAGGATTGAGTTTCTAGCTTTCTAAATTACTTTTTTGCGGATGTGCCGGTAATGAAAGACAATGTGGTGGAAGTGAGAAGTAAAGTACAGAAATCCTATATGGTTCGACTCGACACTCCCGCGTAAATCACCGTCGAGCATCGGAATGTGGGCACCACACTCGCATTCCATTGAGTTCTAGATTAGGTTAGGTTTGGTTGGGGTTGGGGGTATGCGCGGGGAACATGAAAAATCTGACGGACTTTGTTCCTCGCTCTGATAAATTAGTTCCTTGCAGTGTTTGTTGTATTAAGTGGTAGATTTAACATATTGATCTGCTGACGAGGAACAATATGGCGGGAGAGCAAAGGAAGGCGCTACCGTACGATTCGGATTGTTACCTCCGCGTAAAAGTCTGTTGAGCATTGAAATGTGAGTCACCGGCACATTCTAATGACTTTTGGGTAGGCGTAGGTTAAGATAACCCAAGAATAAATACTAAAGATTAGGCTGCATCACGGCTGCATTGCCTTACCTAGGAGAATAAAAAACATAAAAATCTTCCATTTGGGAAGGCAAAGAGCGTGAGCGGTGAGCCCATGCAGCCTATTAACCTATACAGTATAGGTTATACTACCTAAAAAAGTCATTGAAATGCGCTGGTGATTCACATTCCAATGCTCAACTCATACGGGTGGGTGCGGGTACAATAGACAATCGCGCGACTTTTCTCCTAACGGTTTCCCCGTTTCCGCGGACCGCGACCAGGCGCGGTGCACGCGTGAACGCAACCCTGCCACCCACGACACCGCGCGATAACGAATATAGAATATAGAAGTCTGTCTAAGGCGGTTTACACACTGCGGCGGAATACGCCGCGTAGGGCGGATATTGTCTATGGTCCATTGTTCAGAACAATGGACCATAGACAATATCCGCCCTACGCGGCGTATTCCGCCGCAGTGTGTAAATCGCCTAATGAGTCGTTGCACACGGAAATGGCGCTAAATTTAAAAATCTCTAAATGAAAACACAGAAAAACTACAATAAAACTATTTTGATACTTTTATTTTATTTGTATGGAAATATCAAATTTTTTTTTTGTATTAAAGTAAGAAAATAGTTTGATTGTTGTTTTTCTGTGTTTCAATGTGAAAGATTTTTAAAATTCGCGCCATTTCCGTGTGCAACGACTCATTAGACAGGGGTACGTTCACGGGCGCACGGTTAGCGCAAGCTTAGGGGAACTTTTCACTTTGACAGTTGATAAAGCCCCGTTTTGAAGCGCCTGTCAGGGGAAATTTCATCCTGACAGGTGCAAGTGCGTGCATGAACGGGGGGTTTACGTGAGCTGTCAGATTAAAAGTCGCTCTAAAGGTGTTAACAGACGTCCGCACCGGACTGTCAAATTGGTGCGCTCCCGACGAAATTCGATGGTGTGGACGCCGGTCCGCCGCACATTATTATTATTATTGAAGGGACAGTGTTGCCACAATGTTACAACAGTAACATTTTACGTTACTTTTGACCCTCTCATGTCGAGACTCTATAGTCCTGAGATAATGGTGAAACACATAATAATAATAATAAATCGGAGACCAAAAGGGAGATAAACAAATGTACACAAAAAATAAATCTTTATTTACCACCAGTACAGTTACAAATTAAGTTTTTGTGGTCAAAATGTTACTTTTCGAGCCAACTTATGTTATTTTTGGCAAAGGGGCCGGGCAACACCAACTGCTAGTCCGGTGTTGTCTATGGTCGTCCGGTCCGGACGTCTGTTAGCACCTTAACGGTTTCCCCTAGGTGCATGCGTGAACGCACGCCTGTATCGCATCTATCTGTCAAACTCCCATACATTTTTGACAGACAGATACAGATAGATGCGATAAAATGTGATGTGTTTCTATCACGGCTGATGACGGCCTCAAACGCTAGTTTTAATTATATTCTCTTTCAGTGATTCTCTTTGCGGCCTTACTTATCGCGGCTGCATGCTACGGTACGGGGCACTACGGGGGCTGGTCTTGTCGCCAAGGAGTATTTAGTGTTCTGTGTTGTAGTGGGTCTTGTCTTCTGCCTTCTCGAGTTTTTCTGGCTGAACTGAAAACTTCACGATGGCGGCGCTAAGATCAGTCTACCGACTACTTTCTACTAGCAAACCTTCTGTTACTATATGTAGAAGCCGCGCCTTTGGCACACAGACTTCTGAGAAACAAGAAACTGCCGACAAATCCAAACAGACACACTTTGGCTTCGAAACTGTTGATGAAGCTGAAAAATGGAAGAAAGGTGAGAAGTTACAGTGGAATCGTAATGCCTACTATTTCTTTGACTTGTTTGTATAAGCGAAAAAGGAAGTATAATCATTTTTAAATGCACTTCAGAGGTTATGTTTTCATTTGAACAACCACCTGCAGTTTTGTTGTTGGTATAAAACTGATTATATTGCTGACGGTACTGCTTCTGTAGTAACCAGTAGCAGTTTTGTAATTGTTCCAGTAGTTTTAGAGTTTATTCTTGGAACTGAACGGAACAAAGTAGATACAAGAATACAAATCAGTCTTCTTCATTATTAGCTACTAATGCCGCATTACAACTTATTCAAACATTTCAGTCCACGCTGTGTTCGAGACTGTAGCAGAGAAATATGATGTGATGAATGATGCAATGTCGCTGGGCATCCACCGGATATGGAAGGACATCTTCATGCACAGACTCGCACCCACACACGGAACCAAACTGCTTGATGTTGCTGGTGGCACTGGTAAGAATTATACTCTTTGACTTCTTCTTACTAGCGTGTGCAATACATTCTATCACTTCTGTAATATATCAATGCTCCTGTAGGTCTGCTTTATTGAAATACAGAGAAATATAAGAAGAAATATAATAAGTAGTATAAAATATAAATATAAATGCCTGTTGAGTCAGGAGTTGTTGATTCCTGTTCTTTCATGATTTTTTGGTGTACTGTTTATTAAAGTAAATATTGAGAGTAAAATTTTCTGCATGACCCCTTGACTAAATTGTAACACATACATTGAAATTCTGGGCATCTACAGCATGACTGAGAAGAGAAACGGGTTGCTAAATTGTATGCTTTTTTCCCTCACCGTAGTTACATTTATAATTTTTATATAAATTCTTTTTGAAAAGGAGGATATGACAGAGTGTAGCATCTTGATAGGGAATGAAAAAGTGGAGCAAGTGAAAGAGTTTGTGTATTTAGGATCAATGTTTACATCAGATGGAAAATATGATAGTGATATTGATATTGAAAGGAGAGTGAATGCCGGTAACATGGTGAATGGAGCGTTGCACGCCTCTATGAACAGTCAGAAGGTGTCCGATGAGGCCCGCCTGGCTGTGCATAGAGGGGTGTTAGTTCCAACACTGATGTATGGGAGTGAAAGTTGGGTATGGCAGAAGAAGCATGATAAAAGAATAAATGCAGTAGAAGTATGATTGGAGTCAAATTGAGTGACAGGATACGAAATAGTGTCATTAGGGAACGTTGTGGTGTGAAAGAAGATAATAGTGACATGTATTGAGAAGGGAATGCTTAAATGGTTTGGACATGTTGAGAGGATGAGTGAAGGCAGGTTGACCAAACAGATATATATGGCGAGTGCGGATGGAAATGTTGGAAGGGGAAGGCCTCGACACACATACTTATCGGGGACGACCTAAAAAATGGTAAGGTCAAGAGTACCGTAAACCAACGAGCGTGTATGAAAAGATTAATGAACGTGGATGAAGCGAAAGAAGTATGTAAGGATCGTAGCAAGTGGAAAGATGTGGTCTCTGCCTACCCCTCCGGGAAAAAGGCGTGATTATATGTATGTATGTATAAATTCTTCTACTTTCCATTGCTATTATTTCAGGCGACATCTCATTCCGGTATATAAACTACCTCCACAACCTAGGCCCACCTCCTGAAGGCAAGCACAGTTCCGTCACCGTTTGCGACATCAACCAAGCCATGCTGGACGTTGGAAAAGCGCGCGCACACAGGTATCTATTGCATTTGCTTTAGGTATGTTTGGAGATTTTAACATGACAGACAATCTCCCCCCCCCCCCCCCTCTTCAGTGTTTACCTTGCGTCGCAGAATGTCCAGTACCAGTGTTTCGCTCTATTAAACCTCTGACTTTGCACACCAGACTAGGGTTCAGCGGGCAACACACGGCCGTCGATATCAACTGGGTGTGCGGGAATGCCGAGCAGCTCAACTTACCTGACGACTCCTACACTGCCTACACGATAGCCTTCGGGATACGCAACTGCACGCATGTTGATAAGGTAGGCTGCTGGAGACGGACTTTTTTAAATACTGAAATTGTTGACAATAAAGAAATGCATCAGTCTCTTGCTCCGAGTAATGTTAAGAGGTTCCCTTCTTTTACGAGGAGCATGTAAGATTTGTGCCTTATTTTGAGACGAGCAGCAAGATACCGCCGCCATGTGGAACCTACCAATCAATATCGATAGTAGTCATCAAACAAACTACCTCTATGTCTGAGCAAAGGCCTGGGCGGCGTAAAAGTCCGACACACCAGTTTTTCCATTCATTCGTCGACTGGAAAACCAAAGCGATCGCTAAAAGAAGAATCAAAATACCAACCGTACTCTTTGGCAGGTACTAGATGAGGCGTACCGTGTGCTGGCGCCGGGCGGTCGATTCATGTGTCTAGAGTTCAGCCAGCTGCCTAATGATTCAATGCAATGGTAAGTCATCTATTGTGTGAGTTGGTGAGTCGTTCAAGGCATTTACACGGCATTTAAGGTACCGTGCGAGATGACGACACTTTTTTTACTAACCAACTCGCACGGTCATACAAAGTACAGTCAGATGCTTTGAACTCAATATTATTAAGAAAATATTATTTATTTTAAATAAGATTTTTGCATCTGACTGTACAAAATACCTCAGTTTTTTATGACATTGCGAGATGATGAAACAGTAAAATTAATAAAAATGGTTTTCGTCAACTCGCACGGTAATTAAAATCCGTGCGAGCTAATTGCCGTGTTTGTTGCTTGTAGGTGCAAAATACCCAAATTGCAAAATAGTTCATTCCCAGATAACACCCCGGGTGGCAACGTGGCAAGGGAATACCCAGGGTTTACCCAGTGTGTGTGGCATATATCTGATGAAACTTACTGTGGCTGTCTTTGCAAATCTTCGAACTGACAGTGGTTCAAGTCACTCCATCGTTACTGGGTGTAAAAATATTGGCTGACCGAAGGGTGTATGGTATATCCTCCCATGAAACTGAATAACTTTTGCCAAGTAATATAGGCCAAAAGATGAAAAAATAAAATCTGAGCCTCCCATACAAAATGGAGCCGCTGTGTTTGTTTTTTTATGTTTCGCCCTGTTTCTTGGAGAAAGTTGTTCAGTTTCATGGGTAGGATCACACCCTAAAGTTTGTTCAGCTAATTTGTTTACTCACAGTATAGACCAGGATCTTTCTCTTCTCCAGGTTGTATGACCAGTACTCGTTCCAAGTGATCCCAGTGTTGGGGCAGCTGATCGCAGGCCAGTGGAAGCCTTACCAGTACCTCGTCGAGAGTATTCGACAGTTTCCTAATCAGGTATTTAATAATTATCCTTTCTTTTAGTAATAAAATAACTACCTACCATCACCGCGACTAATAGTAGTCACTTTACAAGTGCAAACTGAAAAAAATACAAATTGTCTAACTCGCGAAACGTTAGTTAGTTAAATGTCCAAATCGCGGAATGTCAAAGTTGCAAAATGTCCTTAGCAAATATGTAGCGATAAGAGCAAGTTGGCCAATCGTGCGCTTTCTGAAACCCTACCTACCCTATTAGTAACCAACAATTAGTAAGGCGGCGATACGGAGGTCTCGTACCTCTGCATACCTAAGATGGGTATCGTTGGATTCGTCGTGATCTCCAGATGACGGTACGGTTCGTCTTAGTTCCGAAAGTGGAGCCTAAGTGGTACTTATCACGTCACAAAGATGGCGGTACAAAGAATTTTTTTTTATTGAAGCATACCTTGTGGGGCATGAAATGAAAAGGTGTACGGTACGGGCGTGCGATCGGGGGCCGATAGTCTATACGAAAACGCGAAACCGGTCCGCGCAAGGGATTGAGCCTTCTTACTGAAACCTATAACGTTAGTAAGACTGAAACTGTAGATGGTGGCTCGCTCCCGGCGGAATACTAACGGACAGCTGCGGCGCTACGCGGCGCGGACGGACGGACGGACGAAGAACGTAGGCGCGCACAGCTTACGGACGGCGGACGGGCGTGGGGACTACGTACGGGGGCTCAGAGGAATAAAAACGCAGTAATTTTTCTGTATAACTCGGGCCGGAACTGCTTGACCGCTTCCTATTTGCTTCTCGGAGGAAAAAGGAGGCATCAAGTTTTCAAGTTTTCTGAAATTATATTTTCTTATTTTCAGGAGAAATTCAAAACCATGATTGAAGATGCCGGCTTCAGACAAGTCACTTACGAAAACTTGACATTCGGTGTGTGTGCTATACATTCAGGGTTCAAGATATAGTTTTAGTGTTATCTAGTTTAATTTTAGAAATGTAATGTTTATTTATTTTGTGAAATAAAACAATTAAGTATTTTTTAAAGAATTTATTAAGTCCATCAAACTGTGTTGGTCTTTGGAATGCAGATCCAGTAACTAAATTAAATGTGTCCACACTTTAAAACTACGATATAGTAAAATTCATTAAATGATTCAATTTGTGATTCGTTTTGTGTACAGAACTAGAAGTCCTTTCATTTCACCTAATAAGAAAAATTACTCTCATCACACTTTCTGTAAACAATCACACTGAATACAAGAATAGGTCTTTTAAGGGCACTCATCTTCTGACATTCGTCTCTTTACTCTCGTTTTATAGTTTCCTTCACTGAGCTAACTCTTTGAACTAAAGTGAACTGACTAGTTCATAAGAATGAGTCAAATTTCCCATCACTACGACTCCATATTTTTACCCCAGGTTAAATTGTTTGCTCTTTACGACTTTACGACCCTTCTTCCCTATGGTATAGTATAGTCCTATCTATCTTCACCCATGCGCTTTTTATTTTTGTAAAATGCTCCTTATGCCGGCGTCGTGTACTCGAAGAATTCCCTTCTTGAACTTGAACATGGAATGTACTAATAAAGATTGTAGTGTAGGTATATAACTGACTGTATGGAATCCTAGATGAAATTGAAAGGTTAGCTAAAAAAAAATCTGACAATTTTAGATTTTATTAATTACAGTCTTAAATAAAGAAGTTAAACAATCACAGAAATAGAAATGCAAAATGGGGACTAAAACATATCATCGTGTCCCAAGTCTGCAAGAAGATTCAATCCTCGTTCTTTCAAAGCTTTTGATAGTAGTTTTTGCTGTTCTATTTTGGCATCTTGTTCTCGTCTCTGGGCATCAAGTATGTCATCAACAGATACTTCTGTGAGAGGCAGGTTTTCTTCCTTCTCCTTGTCCTGGAAAAGAAAAATTTGCTCTGTTTAAAGAAAATAGCTTTCCCAAGATTTCCAACCTTATTAAAGTACAACAGAACAAATTCGGATTCAATCAGTTTCCCTTATTAATGAATCTTCAGAGGTACATGTACACATATTATTATTATTATATTATAATAGGTACACATATTATAATCATTTTTAACCAACCCTAAAAGTAAACAATAAAATATGGTTGGGTTGGGTGGTGGGGGGAAAACAAGTAAAATATGCGATCGACAATTTTAACATAAAATAAAATAAATTGTAACTTAGAATATACTTACAATTTCTCCTAGAAGGACTACATTTTCGCCTCTTACTATGAATATTCCTCTTGGAATGTCTCCATACTCTTTGCCAACATGAATCCGCTCAATCGTCTTATGAAGGACTAAGTTGGCGAACTGGTCAACGCAGCGTAGGTATCCAATCAAAGTCCTCCCATCCCGCAGGAGCACCATCAGTTTTTCTTTGAACAAGAACCAATGTAATAACAAAAAAAAACACGATGTAAGAACAAATTTTTAGGAAAATCAGACACCTACTATCTAGTTCGTCAAGCAAATGCGCAGTGCCAGCTAAGGGGTTTATGTTCCCTGACATGTTTATTGATAAATAGATATAAATGATTAAGAATTTGATTTATTTTATACCGCAAAATATTTCCACACAAAGTACGAGACGAGGCGGACAAGAAACAAAACGTCAAACAAGATGCAAACGTCAAAATCAAAATCGAGAATAATTTATAATCTGTGGTATTGATCGTAGACCATGCGAATTTCTTTTTCTTTGGAAAAATTGTATGGTGTAGAACAGATTGTGTGGGCAACCACCCAACGTGACCCAACCACCCAAAGTATAAAAGGGGCCAACCAACCAAATGCCAAATGCTCACGCACGGTGTCTGACTCACCGGGTTTTTATTGTGTATCCGAACTAAATACATATTTCCGAAAATGGCGGCTTGTTCTGTCGTCGTCTGTCATTTAATTTCACATTGATTTGTGTTTTTTCGGGTGAAAATGTTACATTTCTTTTGAGAATAATATTAGTGGAGAGTTAAGTGTGAATGCTATGTTTTGCCTTTGTTCATTGAGTCTTCTGAATTACATAAGATATACAAAAACGAGAATCTAAGATGGAACAAGACGATGAAGTCAAGTCCGGTTGTTTATTATTTCCACCTGCTGGAGGGAATATGTTTAGCAAATTTCCTAAAAAGGTAAACATTTTGCCCATTTTTTATGTTTTATTATATCTGAGATGTTACAATAATAGTCTGGCGTCGATAGTTGCACGCGGTAAACGCGGTTACGACATTACTGTTTTCGAATGAGTCACACTCACCGTTCGTGCAAAGCTGTTTTCGTGTTTATTACTTTCACGCTTATTACTTTTGTAGCTTTACATCCAGCATATAAACTTATTGGCGTGGTGTAATTTTACTGTATTTGTCTGCTTTCAGAAAAACTGGCAACTAAAATACTGCATTCTCTACAATGCCAGTAAACAAGGGATTGAACGGCTCGAAATTTATGACCACAAAGAAGAGGTTACTTCTGGTGCTATTCCCAAGATAGTTACTCTTGAAAACTGCATAAAAATAACTCATTCTAGTCCTAATACAATCACTATACTTACTAAGTCATGTACCCAGCAACTTTGTGCCCAATCTGAAGCAGAAACACTGGAATGGGTAACTGCACTGCAGTCTGTTGCATTTAAAGGCAGAGATTCAACTCCTATTAGTTGTGATGAAGACAATGACTTATACTGCTCATCAGGTGAAGGTGTCTTCTCTGTAAAGATGTGTACATCTGAAGCCTCAACAAGATGTGGCTTTGAACCTATAAGGTATCTGCTTCTCCTCACAACGACAGCTATAGAATTAAGAGATTTAAATGACAACAAGCTCTATGCCACATGGCCATACAGGTACATAAGGCGATATGGCTATAGACAGGGCAAATTTACTTTTGAAGCTGGTAGGAAATGTGACACAGGAGAAGGAATTTTCCACTTGGAACATCCTAACCAGTCAGAAATTTTCAAGTGCCTTTCCTTAAAAATGAAAACAATGAAGCAAATGATTGGGAGTGACAACCTGAACAGCCCTGAACACAGTGAATTTAATTTGCAACCTGCAGCAAATATGTTCCCAGGAATCCCAGGGTCAAGAAGTCCACTAGTGGCTGCAAGACCTGATGAACTAAACTTAAGTTCACTTTCATTTAAAACTACTTCAGTGTCCAGTCAACAGAGTTCTTGCACTGAAAGAGACAATGCCCCACTGCTTATGCCAAAACCTGCTTTGAAACCCAAACCTCAAAAACCTCCCCGGAAGGTAATAAGCCTTCACAAGGGTGCAAGTAAAGATCCAACTAGTTCAACTGATGAAAGCATTGATTTTGGAAGATACAAAAAACTAGATAATTACAAAGAGGTGGCCAGTTCCGCTGATGAAAGTTTAGATTTTGGAAGATTTAAAAAGCTTGATAATTATGAGCCAATTGAACAAGCAAAAAGGGAGAGCCCTCCTTCAGTGCCATATGATAAAGTGGAAGTACGGAGTGAAGCTTGGAGAACACTGGGTATTGATGATCCTGATCACACTGAATATACTCCTAACCTATCAGATAATCCTAACTGCTTGAAACTTATTTCCCGGTCCCAGGATAATTTAAACAGCAGTGGGCCTGAATCTTCAAGAATAATTCTTTTACCAAGTCCAGTAGTGGGTCCAGAAGATGAAAACTATGATAGGTTGCAGTATTTTGGATCCTCTAGCAAACTGAATAAGTCATCAAGGTACAAGAAAATTGAGGCCCGCCCAACAACTTTGGCCTTGAATGAATCTAAGTCTAAAGATACTTGGAATGACTATGATGAAGTTGAGAATGTCATGCAAACTGCAAGGCTAGCTGACGATTCTCACTTAGGTTATGGTATGATTAGGAAACCGAATACCCCTGGACCACAAGTGCCGACGGCAGCTCAAGCTCAGGCTTTGCAGAACCAAGTTGGTTTAGAAGAAGTTAACCATAACAACTGTAATGGGACAGACTATGCCATAGTAAGCCGTCCCAAAAGAGTTTAAACTTTATGTATTCCCAGAAAATAGGTTTTAAAGACTGAAATCGTGGATTTTATAACTTGGATTTATAAGCAATATTTATAGGTGCATCAGTTTTTTATGCAAATTGAATTTAAGATTTTGGAATTTTGAGACTGTATTGCATTCCCATTTTGTATTATTTCGGGACTAGTTTGTATCATTTTGTATGTATAAGTATTGTTAACAATGTGATTATAATTGTGCCTTATTTTTAGAGTTATTTCTCGAATATTATTCCATTATTAAGTAAAAATGTTAACCAGTATGTGCCAATTTATAATATGGACAGAATTTTAATTAAGTATTTTTTTATTCAGGAACTGTTAATAGTTTCAATGTTACTATAAAAGCCATTATCATAAAATCTAAAATTCCAAACCATCAATTTCAAGTCCAAATATCTTTTAGATGTAAGGTTTTTTGCACAAGTTAAATCAAACATTACATTTCCATCAATAATAATATTTACATTTATATAGTAAGTTGGCCATAAGTTTTGTGATTGTAATTTTTATGTTGACAAATAAAGTCATGTAATCAGCAATGTGTTAATAATTTAATTATAAACAAACTTCAGTTATATTGTTTTAATCACTGATTTGGACTCTTCTGTGGTTTTAATTATAAAATTTAATTAATATCTTTCTGGGATACCTACCTACTAATTAATACAAATAGTATGTATTAACAGATATTTTACTGAAAGCAAAATAATTACATCAGGTCAGAGTACACATAAAAAAGAAGGACTAATAATAAAAAGTACATAAACTTGTGTTCCTCCCATGAATACAACAATGTTCCTATTCTCCTCAGCATCTGTCTACCTTATTCCTAATGCTGAGACTAAAATATATTAAACAGGTGGTCTAGTAGAATCACTTAATAATGGAGTCTCTTCTTGCTGAGATGTATTTAGCAAACCCATAGCAATGTACTCCAGGTCTGCAGACTGGATTTTCTGCACAGTTTCACCTTTCTCTGCCATAATATCTTCAATGTTCTTCTTTCCCTCCATATCTGAGAACCAATTCAAGTTGTCTGCTATTAGGTGTTTATTCTCACATCCATCACAAATCACTATAACAACGCCTTTGTAGTATGCCAATTTCGTTATAAACTTTGTGTTTCTTGTGTTACACTTCTTACAGGTGAACATTAGTTGGAATTTTCCTTGAAACTTAGTCTGTATTGGATTTGGTAATGCTTCGCTTAGTCTTGATAGAGTCGTGCTAAAATTTCGTGGAGACTGGATTTTCGGAGTAGAGGTTGACAGAGGAACAGCAGATATGACCATACGCCTTCCAAAATAAGAATTTCCATTGCTTGGAAAAAACACTAGGTTATTCAACAAACGTGGTTTATGATACTTCACGACAAAATCTATCAATGTCTTATGCGCCATTACGGTAATTAATAATTCTTTCTTTTAGCAATAAGCCACATGAAATTTGTAAAAGAATCTTTTAGATATTGCACAATTTTTGCAAAATTAACGTGAACAAACGTGACTTCGTGACTTGTGATGTGAAAGTTGTGACAGTTGCAGTTGACAGGAATAATAGGATGAACCATGCTAAAATCAATGGTTACATATACATAGGTAAAAGTCTACTTTTCTATAGTCAGAGGTAAAAGTGGCTAAAGCTATGATATTCTATATCTATTAAGCGCCCACTACATTACTCGCGAAGTTGACCGAAGTAAGCCGAGCACGAGAGTGTAGAGAGGCACTTCGTGTAACTTCACTTCGCTTCGGGCAACTTCCGTTCTGTGTCGGTTTTTTGTGTCCGAGTCAAAGGGCCCGAAGTTCGAATACGAAGTGACACACTACATTACTCGACTTCAGTTTACTAGAAATCTTTGCCAA
Organism: Scrobipalpa atriplicella; assembly: GCA_029255725.1. Classification (NCBI taxonomy): domain Eukaryota; kingdom Metazoa; phylum Arthropoda; class Insecta; order Lepidoptera; family Gelechiidae; genus Scrobipalpa; species Scrobipalpa atriplicella. The sequence goes on along the minus strand of JARACY010002315.1, from coordinate 3,557 downwards.
CGTATGTCGTGTATGTCGTGGCCAGGATGAGTTTGTTGTCTCAAGATCAAGCGCTCTTATTCTTAGAATTGTTACAAGGAGAATCCATTATATGGGACGCTAAACATGCGGGACATCATCTTCCTAGTCTTTTTCCCGTATCTCTCGGGGTCGGCTACCTAATGTAAGGGATTGAATGAGGGTCCTGGTTTTTACACAGAGCGACTGCCATCTGACCTCCTGTGAGTCTATGGGAATTTAAGTTGTTTAAGAGATGGTAACCCTGTATCTGACACTTCTCGGCTATCCCGCCATTATACCTATATTGTACGTGTGTGTTTTTTCTACAATAAAACGATTGTTACTGAGGATATCCATCTTTTCCTCGAATACCAGCTGGTCGTCCACTGCACACTCTGTGCCCTGCATCATCTACAACTGCAGGCGCACAGGTTATGGGCACAGAAAGCCTGATTCCAACGAAACAAAATGGATACCGCCGTGGGAACGATAAATGTTTCACGTTTGGAGGGCGCAAACTGGAACGTATGGAAGTTCCAGGTACGAGTCATATTAAACAGCTTGGGATTGTATGAAGTAACAAACGGTACGTCACAGAGGCCAAAGGAGAATGATCCATTACTTCCGAAATGGCTGGAAAAAGATGCGAAAGCGCAATCAATTTTGGTGACACGGTTAGCAGATAATGTAGTAGTGCATGTTGTGCACTGCAATTCAGCTGCGGAAATTTGGAACAAGCTCCACAGTGTGTACGAGTTGAAATCAAGTGCTAGTATACATATGTTACAAGAGAAGTTTTTTAGCATTCAATTTGCTACTGGCAGTTCTATGAGTGAGCATATAGCTAAAATACAAGATTTGTCTAGCAAACTGATGGAGCTTGGGCAGAAAATTGATGAAAAAATGATTATCACCAAAATATTGATGTCATTGCCAGAAAAGTACAAATATTTTGTAAGTGCTTGGGAATCAGTCGACGAGACCAAACAGAACTTGAATGACCTGACTGCGAGGCTGCTTATGGAGGAGCAGAGAAGTGGCAACACCTCGGGAGGACAGGGAATGGAGCAGATGGCGTTCGTTGCAGGAAGGAGAAATAATAGCAGGAACGGAAACAAAAGTGAAAATGTGTGTCATTACTGCAAGAAGCCAGGACATTATATAAATCAGTGTCGGTTTAGGAAGAATAAAGAACAGTTTCAGTCAAGTTTCAAGAAAAATGCGTTTGTAGCTAGTGCCATGGTAGGTTTGTGCGACAGTGAGGACTGGGTAATGGACAGTGGTGCTACACAACATCTTTGCAAGAACAAAAATCTTTTTAAGAACTATGTGGAACTGGAAAAACCTGAACCTGTTACAATAGGTGATGGTAGGGTAGTTTATGGCATAGGATGTGGTGATGTTGAATTGGAAGCGCATGACGGTAAAGAATGGATTAAAACAACATTGTATAAAACATTGTATGTACCAGATTTAATATTGAATTTATTTTCAGTTGCAATTACTTTAGATAAAGGTTATGGTATGACAGCTGAAAACAAGAACAAGGTTAATTTCACAAATCGGGATGGCTCTGTTGCAGCATATGCACTGAGGGATGGCAACCTCCTAAAGATGAAGTTCAGGTTAGTAGAAACACCTAAAGCTTTTGTTGGGGCTAGTGTCACATCTCTTCAAGATTGGCATAAGATGCTTGCTCATCAGAATTATGAGCAAGTGAAGAAAATACTGGACTGTCGAGGAATAAAGTACACCGATGATGGAAATAATACTTGTGAAGACTGCATCAAGGGAAAACAGCATAAATTACCGTTTACCAGAAGTTCAACACAGACGAGCAGCCCACTGGAACTTTTACACGCAGATGTATGCGGTCCCATGGAAGAAAAATCCCTGGGAGGAGCACGGTACTATTTATTAATAAAAGATGATTACTCACACTACCGGGCAGCTTACTTTATCAAGGAGAAAACACAGGTTTGTGAAAGCATGAAGCATTTTATAATGTTAGCTGAAAATGAAACTGGATGTACTGTGAAAAGATTACGCACTGATGGAGGAACAGAATTTCTGAAGCTGAAAGGATTTTTAAACGAAAGAGGGATAAAGCATGAAACCACTGTAAGTTACACACCGGAACAGAACGGCAAGATTGAGAGAGAGATGCGAACAGTGACAGAGGCAGCAAGAACTATGTTGCAGGCAACATCCTTAGGAAAAGCCTTTTGGGCTGAAGCAGTTGCAAATGCTGTGTATGTGCTTAACCGCACAGGCACTAGTACAGTACCTGGCAAGTCTCCATATTGTCTCTGGACAGGCAAAGAATTTGACAACTTATCTCAACTGAAAGTGTTTGGTACACGATGCTACGTACATGTTCCTGACCAATTGAGAAGAAAGTGGGATGCAAAAGGAGAACCTGGAATATTCACAGGATACGGTGACAATACTAAGGGATACAGAGTATATCTGGAAAAGAAAAAGGTAGTTGTGATAAAAAGAGATGTATTGTTTACCGGGCAGAAGCTAGAATCAGTTCAGAAAGAAAGAGAAAACAATAAAAATGTGCAGAGTATAAAACAAAAGAAAGAAGACAGGGTATTAACAAATACAGCAAAGAACCTGGAAGAGATATGGTTAATACCGGCAGAGTCTAATGAAGAAAACAAGGAAGAGGAAGTTCATAATATCTTACCTGTAGTTGGAGAAGCAGGAGTAGACTTACCTGTTGGAGAAGAAGAATCTGAAGACATACCGGCTGAAGAAGAGAATGAAGATTTACCTGCTGAACAAGAAGAAGAGACTGAAAATTTACCTGAGGAAGAAGAAAGGAAAATAGAAGAACATCAGGGAAGGAAAGAACAATCGTGCATAGAAGAGAGCTTTGAGAGTGCAAAAAGTACAGACACCGAAGATCAAGAAGATAGAGAAGGAGAAGAGGAATTAGGAAGAGGAAAGAGGATGCTAAAGTTTCCTGAAAAATATAAAGATTACCTTCTACTTACCTATCAAGATGTGATGAAGACACCTGAAAAAGAAAAGTGGAAAGAAGCCATTAATGAAGAGTTGAAGTCCATAGAAAAAAATCAAGTTTGGGAACTGGTAGATAAAGAAGAAGCCAAAGGTCAGAAAGTACTTACTAATAGATGGGTGTTTCGTGTTAAAGATGATGGAACACACAAAGCTCGCCTCGTAGTACGCGGAAATGAGCAGCAAAACACAGATTATGATGATATATTTAGTCCTGTGGCTAGTATGTCATCAATAAGAACATTGTTTGCATTAGCGGCAGCGAAGAATTATGACATAATGACTTTTGATGTAAAGACAGCGTTCCTAAACGGAGAGCTTATGGATGAGGAAAATATCTACATGAAATTACCAAGTGGTCAAGAAGAAGATGGGAAAATATGTAAACTCAAGAAGTCTTTATATGGATTGAGGCAGTCACCCAGACGATGGAACCAAAAGTTCATTAAAACCATGAAAGAAATGGGTTTAGTACAAAACAAGATAGAACCATGTATATTCAAGAATGAAAAGTCTACTGTCATTCT